>VUQH01000847.1:0-18847 GCA_015106775.1 Etroplus canarensis | reverse complement strand
GGTGGGTTGGAGGGGGGGGGGGGGGGGGACTTTGATTTCTTTATACTTTTTCAGTCAGATATAGGTTTTAAATGGTCTGTGAGTCATTCCATGTATTTAGCTATACTTCACAAATTGTTCCAATTTTTTGGAAGTTGTCGTATCTTAAACTAAATATGCATTCAGTCCGAGACAAAACACAGACGTGAAGAAACCTACAAAGAAACAAAAATTCCCAAGCTGCTCAGTAATTATGCAGAAAAACTTCCAGAATTAACTTTAAACAGCTAAGCATTCTGTAGTATTGTAAACTACAGAACATGAATTAAACTTGTGTTTAAAAACTGTTAAATCTTTAAAACTTGTTGTTGCAGCGACAACGAATTAGAGAACTAATCATCAAACAGCAGCAACAGAGGAGTGCTATCCGGCAGGAGAGAGGCCCTCAGGAACCTGTTGGCAACATGACCCCAGGAACACCACGGCCATGGCTCCAAGAGGGCCCTGCTCAACCAGGAGAAATATTCACCCGGCCTCCTCCACCTTATCCTGGACAAGGACCTATTAGAGGGCCAATGAGGTTTCCTGGACATTTTCCAGGGGATCAGCGTGTCCCCTTTACTAATGAAGGACAAATGCCCCGGGGCCCACATCCTGGAGATCCTAATTTGAGACACCAGGGACCAAGGTTTGTGTTGTTTTTTGGTTTGTTTTGGTTTTTAATTGCTTTTTTGTGTTTCAAGTTTTCTGTCTTACATGTTTTTATTTATTTAGTATTTATATGTTTTCCCCATGTAGGTTTGCGTTTCCACCTGGCGTTCTAGGACCTCATGGGTCTCAAGACTTCTTTCCTAGGGGGCAACACCCAATGCAAGATGTCCCCCCTCAAATGAGACGGTCCATGTCTGCTGAAATGGCTAAAAGTATGGGTGCAAACCCTATGGGGATGCCCCAGCACTTCCCACCACGTAGTATGCCAGTACAGCAGCACAACATAATGGGCCAGCCTTTCATTGAACTACGGCACAGAGCAACAGAAAACAGGCCACGCATGCCTTTCCCCCCTGCCAACATGCAAGGAAGCAGCTTGGATCCCAACTTGCAAGGCCAAAGACTCTCAGGTTTTCCAGGAGTACCCGATTCTAGGTTCCCTTTAAATCAGGGGCCCAAAATGGTAGACCCTATGTCTAGTCAAACTAGCCATTTACAGCTCTCTGCCAGTATGGACAATCTTCATCAGCAAACCCAGATGCCAGGAAACGCACAAAAACAGTCTGGATTGATGAGGTCCATGAGCCAGCCTGCCTCAAATGAGACCCCAAACATGGCAGCATCCATGATCCTGTCTACACCCCCTGCTGGGCAGACAGAGACCATTCCAGTGACAAGCAGAGACACTGTGGAGGAGAAACTGGATGCAGAAGAATCAGCAGTCAAAGATCTAGAGGATGTGGAGGTGAAAGACCTAGTAGATGCTGACTTGGAAAATTTAAATTTGGATCCTGAAGATGGCAAAGACCTAGATCTCGAGACCAATGACTTGCACCTTGATGACTTCCTAACATCTGGAAAATTTGACATCATTGCTTACACAGACCCTGATCTAGATGACATCAAGAAAGACATGTTTAATGAGGAACTCGATCTGAGTGATCCTATGGATGACAATCCTGAAGCAACAGATGTCAAAAACACAAACATGGGAACTGAGGCTCCTTCCAGTTCAGCATCTACACTGGCAAAGTCGGAGGCTAATGATGAGCAGTCTGCAACTGAAGTCAAGCTTGAAGTCCCTTTAAATAAGGACTCAGCTTCTTTGACACCTGGGCAGGAAATTAAAGCAGAGGTCAAAGATTGTCCACAGCCACCTGAGGTGGTAGACCAGCAGACTGCTGGAAATGCCTTGATCTCAAACAAGCAGGGAGTACTCTCTGACTCCACCCCAGTCCTGTCTAGTTTACTCATTAAGCAGCCACCTGAAGAGCAGTCATTAAACCCAATTGTTGAGTCTGTCAGTCAAGGGGGTAACCTCTTGACCCAGCAGAACCAAGTCACTGATACTCAACATACCTCTGGACTTATGAGTCAAACAGTACCTGACACCACCACTGCAGGAGAAGTTCCTATGAGTGGCTTTGGGCCAGACCATCAGGCGGGACTGACCCCTGGAGTGGACCAGAGTGGCCTTAGCCAGGCTCAGCAAACAGTGTTAAACCAGGCAATGGGTCAGCATAGCCAGCAACCACGTCCTCTTCTGCTGGAGGAGCAGCCACTCCTGTTGCAGGACCTCCTAGACCAGGAGAGGCAGGAGCAACAGCAGCAAAGGCAGATGCAAGCAATGATACGACAGCGCTCCACTGACTCCTTCTTCCCCAACATTGGTAAATTAAGGCAGCTGTTCCTAGACTTCAGCATAAGCTGGTGTTCAAGAGTGCAACTTAATTATTTTGCAGTGATTATTTCTGACAGTGACATGTTTTTTATTTTCAGATTTTGATGCCATTACTGACCCCATCATGAAAGCCAAAATGGTTGCCCTCAAAGGCATCAACAAAGTCATGGTTCAGAACAACATGGGAATGACCCCCATGGTCATGAACAGGTAAGAAGTTAATTTTAATTCTACAAGAACATGTGAGTTCACATGAGTAGAAAATAAAATACTTGTATAGGGAGTGTATATTAACCTAGTCACCCAGCTATGTGCTACTAACATGGAGAACTACTTCTGTAATTTTGAAAAATTACTTGGTCACGGTGATTATG
Organism: Etroplus canarensis; assembly: GCA_015106775.1. NCBI lineage: Eukaryota > Metazoa > Chordata > Actinopteri > Cichliformes > Cichlidae > Etroplus > Etroplus canarensis. The sequence continues at coordinate 16,102 of VUQH01000847.1, read as the reverse complement.
TGTCACAGATTTCCTCCTGGTCCTATACCACCTTGTCCTGAAAGTGCACCACTTCCTCCGCAAGTTGTTGGACAGGTAATTGACCATTAATCTGTTTGGATTTAATTTAAAAAAAATATAACATTAAAATGTCTACAATAACTACCTTTTCAATCGTATCTCAGGATGGAAAATTGGCCCAAGTTACAAGGCCAAATCCTCCAAACTTCGGACCAGGATTTGTCAGTAAGTTTTTCCAAAATTACTGCTGCTTGAATTCTTTGGTTTAAGTTTTTTGAGCCTAGAAATATTAAGATGTTTGTATTTTTTTATACATGTCCAGATTGCTAAGAAAATTGTATTTTTCTTCTTTCAGACAATGCTCAGAGGGCTCAGTATGAAGAGTGGCTCCAGGAGACTCAGCAACTACTTCAAATGCAGCAGAAGTTTCTGGAAGAGAAGATCGGAGCACATAGAAAGTCGAAGAAAGCGCTGTCTGCCAAGCAGAGAACCGCTAAGAAAGCAGGGAGAGAGTTCCCTGAGGAAGATGCTGAGCAGCTCAAACATGTCACAGAGCAGCAGGGTGTTGTGCAGAAACAACTGGAGCAGGTAAATGCTTGGCCTGTCAAGCTCTGACACTGAATTCTCTTAAGACAGCCAGAGCATTGTCCTTTCATTGGTTCTGTGAGCAGAATTTAAGTATGTCCTTCATCAGAGGTATTTTTACAAATATTGGTGCAAATAACTAGGTTAGGTCCACCAATTAAAAGTGAAGTAAAATCTAACTGAATAGGGATGGAAAAACTCAGTGATTCGTATTCTGCAAGAGAAAACACACAAAGTCTAAGATCAGTGTATGATGTAAGATAAACATAGGCAAGCAATCTATTCATTTTCATTTGATTCTTCTATTAAGGTGTTGTCTGTAACTGTATCTTTAATTTTTTTAGCAGACGTAATTGGTATGAAATGGTAGTCTAGTTAGGATATGAGATAAACAAGAAGGTAAATTATATCTAGCTTTTCTTCCTCAAAACACACAGACTTGTGTTTCCAGTGAAGCTGTCAGCCCTTTTTGACTATAAAAGTGTACTGCTAGAGTAAATACTCTTGGCTGAGACTACTTTCAACTTGCACTTTAAAGCTAAATTCTTTTTTAAATATTTTAAAGAAAAATAAATAATTCTCTTCCCTTGGGTAAGCTTGTCTCCTCAAGTTTGTCTTTCAAATGGGATTTAACAACTTGCAAGCTAAAGATAATTACTTTGTGATTCTCATGCAGAACCTTTTTTTCCTTTTGTTCCAGATCCGCAAGCAGCAGAAAGAACATGCTGAACTTATTGAGGAGTACAGAGTAAAACAGCAGCAAAACAATATGACTCCGATAATGCCTGGGATGCACCCAGTGCCTGGCCCTACTGGCATGGTGCCCAGTGGCCCACCAGTGGTCCCGCCTCCTATGAACCCCATGATGCAGATGCCACTTCATCCTGGCCCACCAAATGCACCTCCACGTATGCCCAATCCACCACCTGGCTGGCATCCTGGTACTTCTATGCCCATGGGTGGACCAGGAATGCCCCATATAATGCCCCCTCAAGTACCTGTGGGAAATTCAGCCCAGCCCCTTCAGATGTCAATTGGTAATGTACCTCAGCACTCGCAAATGCCTGTGGAGCCCCAAGCACCACCGGTTCCACCAGGTGGTGTCAAACCCATTCAGGCGGGTGGTGTGAAGTTCGATGACAACAACCCATTCAGTGAAGGCTTCCAGGAGCGCGAGAGAAGGGAGAGGCTCAGGGAGCAGCAGGAGAGACAGCGGGTACAGCTCATGCAGGAAGTTGAACGTCAGAGAGCGCTTAAACACCGCATGGAAATGGAGCAGCAAGCAAGGATGGGACCAGATGGGAACATGACCCCACTCTCTCAAATGCCTTTTTTTAATGCAGAGCTGCCACAAGATTTCATGCAGCCACAAAGACCCCCTCTGCAACAGCAACAACTTGGACCGATGTTCCCCCAACAGCAGGGCATGCAGCCTGGTATGGGCTCACCACCTGGAACATTTATGCAAGGTGAGAGAAGAGTCATGATGGGCAACGGGATGATGCCGCCAGACATGGGGCCTGATAATGTTGCTCTGCAAGGACCAAACTTTCCTCATGGCCAACCCAGGCCTCGTCAGTTCAGTGGGCCAGGAATGATGATTCAGATGCCAGGTGAGGGTACACCCTTTGGGGGTAACTCAGCTACACCTCTACCGTCTAATTTTCCAGGCTCAGGTCAGTCTCTTATACAGCTTTACTCCAACATCATCCCAGATGAGAAAGGGAAAAAGAAGAGGAACCGCAAAAAGAAGAAAGATGATGATGCAGATTCAGTCAAGACACCTTCTACTCCACACTCAGACCTTACAGCCCCTCTCACACCATGTGTCTCAGACACCTCCTCAACTCCAACCAGAAACCCCCATCTCTTTGGAGACCAGGACCTTTCCAGGTCTCCATTACTGGGCTCATCTACTCCCAGTCATTCAGAGCTTGAGAGGCAGCTTTCTGGGGGACAATCTGGACAGCCTGGTCTGACATCAGAAGCATCAAGGGCCCAAGCTCAAGAACACGACAGGATCCTCAACAACATAAAGCTGGAGCAAACTGATGCCAGTGAGTGTCATGGGACAAGAGAAGGTCCCATTGGATCAGAAATTAGCTCTGTGAAGGAAGAAGGTAATAAAGGGAGTGTATCTCCATTCCCAGCTGGGCAAAGTCCAAACAAAGGGGAGGCTGGCAATGAACTACTGAAGCACCTTCTGAAGAACAAGGGTACACCTCCACCTGGATTGTCTCAACAAAGATCAGAGGAAAGCCTGCGCTCGGAGGGGGAAGAACCCACAGACTGCAAAACCTTACTGAGGCAAAGCTCCATGGACAGCAATGGGGTAAGAGTTTGTGTTAGTCACAGAGCGCTGAGGGGTGATCAGCATAGTGAGTCATATGCAAGTTAAGTGATTCAGATGGGAAAGGAGTCATAGTTAAATGGCTATGAATCATAGCTGTCAGTATTTGAGTGAGTCATAGTTATGTGTTTGAAAACATCTAACTTAAAGCTGCTCAAGTAATTTTAAGTATACTCATTATATTTGAATCATCTTTGTCTTTCTCCTCTTCAGGCATACTCAGATGGCACCCCTGACTTTCCTGGACCTCTGCTCCCTGAACAAGAGAAGAAGAAAGGGAGGAACAAGAGGGCACCAAAAGGAGGGGAAAAGCCTGCCTCTCGTTATAAGAAGAGGAAGAAGGAAGGGGATGAGAGGCAACTGATGCACTCTGGCCCTGACTCTGTAATGACCCAAATCAAACAGGTAAGTATTACCTTCTCCTCTTACAATTGTTTTGAACTTCATAGCTTTAAGAAAACAGACTGTTGAAAAGACTATGGTCTAAAATAAGACTGCTTTACTGTGTTACTGCAAGAATATACATTATCTCTGCCAAGTGCACATAAACGTATTGCAATACAATTCGGTACTTGTTGGATGACGGGTATTAGAATCTGTTATTATTCAGGACAGCTGGTGAAAAATGATTCTAATATTATAATTTCTTCATTGATTGAAGCTTTGTAAAATCAAGTTTATGAAAGGCTGTACACTATCATCATCGCGTTTGATACACTGTAGCAAAACCTAAACAAATTTGCACTTCAGTGTGGCAATTTCCCCTAATGTCTTTGACTGGGTAGCACTAAACTGGAAAAGCCTACAACATATATATTAGACAGTTAACTATAAGACAAAGAAGGTTACTGGACCAGAGATTAAACTACTAACCCATTTTCCAATTCACAATTTGAACTGAGATTACTTTTTCTGGTCAACTTTGTGTTGCTAACATAGTCCTACATACCTGATACAAAAATAATGCCTTCAGAATTTCACTAATAGCTTTTTGAAATGGTTAACTCATTTTGATAAAAGATTCATTTGATCTTAAAATACTTAGACATCTCAATTATTGTGGTCTGTTGATTGTGTAAGAAGAGACCTATTCTGACTTGTCTCCTAACCCTTCCACTGGTCTGTTTTTCTTTCCTGACACAGCAGCTCTCTCTGCTGCCCCTCATGGAGCCTCTGATTGGGGTCAACTTTGCCCATTTTGCTCCCTACGGCAGTGGACAGCTCAATGGAGAGAACCTTTTGTCTGGCGCTTTTGGCAGCGCCTCACTAGATGGAGTTTCTGATTATTATTCCCAGCTGGCCTACAAGGTGAGATCTACCTACCTTACAAAGGGGACACCAGGTAAACTGAGGGGTATGTGTTAAGTGTGCCTGAGGAACAGTGTGCTGACATTGCTTTGCTTCTGACTTCTACAGCAGAGTAATTTGAGCAATCCACCAACCCCACCGGCATCTCTTCCTCCCACCCCACCTCCTGTGAACCGGCAGAAAATGATCAACGGATTTGCCACAACAGAAGAGCTGGCTAGCAAAGCTGCTGCCATGGGTAAGAACTGACAAGGGTTCTTGTCAAAAAATTTTAAGATTAAAAAAAAAAGTTTTGGTCTTATAATTTTTTTACCCACTATATCACCTGATCAGGAAGATGGAAGCAATCATAAATCAAGTACTGCCAACATCACAGGCAAGCATGTGTACATACATATTGACTTTGTTTTCCTGTTATAGTCTCCAAAGGCCTGGTCCCAAAGCCGCTACATGTTCCATTTAGGACTGAGGAAGATCTGCTAGCCCGAGCCATTGCTCAGGGACCCAAAACTGTGGATGTTCCAGCTTCTCTTCCCACCCCTCCACACAACAACCAGGAAGAGCTCAGGTAATGAATAAATAAATAACAGTACTTCCTTTTAGGATGATTTATTTGTGCTGCAGCATTTTGACTGAGGTGGTAATTTATTTTTTTATTCCTGATGACAGCAACAGAGGACAGGAGCCTTGTAAGGAGAGGGACACACCCGACAGCTTTGTTCCATCCTCATCTCCTGAGAGTGTGGTTGGAATGGAGGTCAGCCGCTACCCAGACCTCTCTCTGGTCAAGGAAGAGCCACCATCCCCCTGCCTGTCTCCTGTCCTCCCCATGCTTCCTGCACCCGATGGGAAAGGTAAACACATACAACTCTAATTTTTTATTATTTTTATGCAGTTTATACACAAAGTCATGGTTATTTGCATTGGTTTATCCACAGAGTGATGTAAATTTCATCATTTTTTCCAGATATGCAAGGTTCAGCATGGTTGGCATGCAGGCTTTGCCTGTGCCAGAAATTGAATGTTGAGCTGTTACAAACTGCTGTTCAGCTAAATATAATTAACGTTTCTCCTTTTCTGACTGTCAGGGGATTTGCTTTACCTTTTCTAGCATGCATATGTTGAACGTATCTACATAAGCATATTTTCTCCTTCTGTGTACTTGGTGTAAAAGCATGTGGAAGTCTGCTGTCCATGTCTGTCCTGGAGTGTGGTCAGAATTTAAGAGTGTGGCAGTTTTTTTAAAGTGCTTTTCTTTTTTTTAATTCTCTAGGGACAGAGGTCAAACTGCAGGATGTCAAGACTGAGCCTCCTTCTATGTTCTTTGGCTCCCCCTTTGGCACTATGTCTAATGAGTCTAAACAAGGACTGGTTTCTGTAGCTATCACTCTAAGACCAGCTGCAGCAGAGGTAAGAATACATACATTCACTGTAACGGCGAGAGAGATAATCCTGGAACATAATTTTTATAATGGGGTGTTTGTTTTTATTGATCAGAATCTATTTTTAGATAATTACCAAGTTTTGTTTTTTAAAATTAGAAATTAACATTTTTGAATGTATCATTTTATAAGTATTCACATTTTGTTATTTTTTATATGTGCAAGACATTTAAAGCTGCATATTTACTTAGTTATCCTGGCTTTGAGCCAATTCTGTTTTGCAAGAGCAAAAAGTTAAAGTCCAAATGTTTTTACACAGTGAAACTGTTTTTTAAAAAATTTACTTCTGTACACACCACAGTGGATTTTATAACTATCACAACATGATTGAAGTGCAGACTTTTAAGCTTTAATTTAAGGTGTTCAGCAAAAGTATTACATTATCTGCTTAGGAATACAGCTATTTTTATAGATAGTTTCTTATTTTCAGAGGCTCCCTATTTGAGAGACCAACTTGTTGTTTGATCCTTGTAGTGACGTTGAATCAGAGGAATAATTAAAGGACTTAACATTTAACAGATGTTTCTAAGTGCCTGTCACTGTGACTGTGGAGACAGAGTGGGTCTTCTGCCAGAAATTTTCTACCTTTTCCTCCAAGATAAAGATTTTATTTACAGAATTAGCTTGCTCAGAGGTTATGTAGAAGCTGAATTTATTTATTTATTTTGTTTCTATTATTTCTCAGAATATCACAGGTGTAGTGGCAGCCATTTCAGACCTGCTGTGTGTGAAGATTCCCAGCAGCTATGAGGTCAGCAGCACCCCAGACAGGGGGCCCCTATCTATGATGAGTGGTCCAAGGGTGGGCCCACACAGCATGGACCCTCGGCCTCCCATGCTTTTCCATGGCCAGGGAGACAGTGGAGGGTTACATGGACGGCCATTACAGATGATCAGGCCCAGTGGAGCACAGGGAATGATGCAGCAGCAGCAGGCACATCATTTCCGTTTCCATCCAAACAGTCCAGGTAGGGAATAGACCTAATTTGAACAAGAACATCTCTGATTCCCCCCTGGTGATGTAATACAGCCTGTAATTGAAATGTCATGTTTGATTTAAACTAAATATAATCACTCCCTGAGAAAAATTGAGCAACACATTTTAATATGTAATTTCTTCCCCTTAAACATCCACAGGAGCACTAATTTTTCTTTACTTCTGCTTTCTTGAGTATATTATTTATCTGGGGATGAATTAGCTCAGGTGCTATGACTTTTGTCCTGTTCTCTAATGGGGTGTATTACTTTCTTTTGTAAAGTTTGTTTAGTAAGAGTAAAGTATAATTCATCTTTTGGCCACTATCAGAACACATTTAGAAACTTAATGCATTTCTGTTGCTTCAGGCGCAGCTGTATCTCGAGGACCTGACCATAAGACCCCTGGCAGCCCTGGATGTAAACCTCAGTGGTGCTGCCACTGTAAGGTTGTGGTTCTGGGAAACGGAGTGCAGAAAGCCATCAAAGACCTACCTGCTCACATGAAGGTACCAAATCTAATGGCTTCACGATCATAATAGGCACACCATCTTTCAAATGAAACATTTAAAAGTTATTTGGGGATTTTTACTTGTTCTGTTCTCTAGTTAAGTGAGTTTTGGGGGGGGGCTCTCTTGCATGCACCAGTCTTTTAAGTCTGCCTGATATTCAAACCTGAGTTTGAACTTCTTGAGGTAGTCCATTGTGAATCTTTAATTTTATTAGGATCCTGCTGTAGAAGCCTTCTTCATTTCCACTTCAGTTTTTTGCAAGTAGAAATTGCTGGTATCTAATTGAATCTATTTTTACCTCTGCCAACAAAATGTTCTTTGTGAATGCCAGCAAAAGCCAAAAGCATGACTGATCAGTCCCTGAGTTTAGCATTTAGTTAAAGCGTTCATATTTGCATCACCCAGCCATTAACTATGATTGTGTCCAAGACATACCCTTAGTGAGCTATTTATTATACCTCTGGTGGGGAGGCATTATGATTTTGGGTTGTCTGCTCATCCGTCTGTTACAAATCTTGCTACCGCTACAGGAGCTGACATGTTTGCTGGCTCTTTACCAAACTTTGTGTGGTTAATACCTATGATGGGTAGAACAAAATGATAACATAAGATTGTGGAGTCACAGGTCAGGGTCACACAGGGTCAGATTTAAGGTGGAGGCAAACTGCCTGAGTTCTAGGCTTTTCATTAAATTCTGAGTCTTTGGTATAAAGCTATCTGAGAGCTCAAACCTTCAAAGTTGCCCAAACTTTTTCTCCTTTCCTTTTTTCACTGTGAAATTGTACAAAAAAATACACAAATCTTGCTTTAAATGTTTAAAAGAATATTTCAACTTTAACTTCATGCATTTTGGAGCTCATGTAAAGACTCACAATATCTGAAGCTTTTCACTGCCATGTATACACATATTAGCAGTCAGAGTACTAGATGACCTCTGACTGGATGCCCACTCTTTACCAGATTTTACCTTGGTCATTTGAAATAATAAATGCTTTCAGCATCAAGTGTCATACCTGCTAGAGTTAAATCAATTTCAGATCAATTAGTGGATTAAACCGCACCCACTATGACTTTATTCTCAAAGTATTTAGGTTATTTAAATATTGCATTAATTATAATTTAAATTATTTTTCAACATCACTTAGTCTTAAAGCAGGTCAGAGTGGTCAGACATTGATTTAACACCTCATTCCTAATTCAGCCTCTTAAAACTTGGCCTAATATCTCGTTAGGAATCTGAAGGGCGCTTGAACTCTGAAGAAGACCTGGTCTTCTGCAGTCACAGCTGCTTTCTTCTCTACTGCTCACCATCATTGCAATCCAGATCAACCACAGAAGCTAAGGTTTGTAAATCTGTAACCCATACGAAAAAAACTCGAATCTAAATGACACACAGTTAATTTGACTTTCCACCCCTCATCTTTTCAGGAATCAGTGTCCCTTCTCCCAGCCGCTGAACAAACTGAAAGCCTTTCTAAAACTCAGCACCAGTACAGTAACAACATGTCCTCGCTGGATGTCCATTGTCTGGCCCAACTTCAGCCTAAGTTGTCACCCCCCTCTACTCCTCCTATCCCCTTCCCTTCAGCAGGTGAGACACCCAAGACTGAAGCCAAATCAGATGCCCTCAAAGTGACAGTGAAGCTGAAGCCCCGGCCAAGGTCCCATGATGGCTGGCACCAGGGAAAGAGACAAAAAGGACTCAGATGGAGGAAGTGGACCGTTCAAGTGGTGGTGCCAAGAGGAAATTCCCAGCTCCCAGATGAGGATAAGATTGATGAGCTCCTGAAAAAACTTGGGGCCTCCCTGCGTCCTCCAGCGTCACTCAAGGACCAAAGACGCTGCTGTTTCTGCCATCAGTTTGGAGATGGTATCACTGATGGTCCTGCTAGGCTGCTTAATCTAGATCTTGATTTGTGGGTTCATCTGAACTGCGCTCTCTGGTCAACTGAGGTATATGAGACGCAAGCTGGTGCCCTCATCAACGTGGAACTCGCACTGCGTCGTGGTCAAACGATAAGATGTGCGTACTGCCAACAGACTGGAGCCACCAGTGGCTGCCACCGCCTACGCTGCACAAATGTCTACCATTTCACCTGTGCTTTGCAAGCTCAGTGCACCTTCTTCAAGGACAAGACCATGCTCTGTCATGCCCACAGGCCCCGGGGAACAGCAGGACAAGCTCTAGAGCATGAGCTACGTTGCTTTGCTGTGTTTCGACGTGTTTATGTCCAAAGAGACGAAGTGCGTCAAATTTCCACTGCTGTGCAGCAGCCAGAGTTAGGTTATACCTTTCGTGTAGGCAGCCTGGTCTTGCATGCAATCGGCCAGCTGACGCCACTGCAAATGGCAGCCTTCCATTCTCCAACAGCCATCTTTCCAGTTGGCTATGAGGCTTGCCGCATTTACTGGAGTATGCGCCATGGTAATCGCCGTTGTCGCTACATCTGTTCAGTTGAAGAGAGAGACGGGATACCAGAGTTTACCATCAGAGTCATTGAGCAGGGCTACCAAGATGTGGTCCTGACTGACACCTCTGCTAAAGGTTTGCCCTCAGCAATTCCATACAGAAAAAGAGATTGTCTTTCTGCCTGTTAAAACTGTTTTGACTGACACATGTGCTTGTCTCATTATTAGGAGTGTGGGATAAAGTGTTAGGCCCCGTTGCTGAGAAAAGAACTGAATCAGGCACTCTGAAGCTCTTCCCTGTTTACCTGAAAGGAGAGGATCTGTTTGGGCTCACAGTTCCTTCTGTTGCCAAGATCACTGAATCGGTTTGTAGCTGCTTTGGATGATTTCAGTCAGTTGTAAGAATTTTAAGCATCACAAAATCTCTAAATGATGCTTTTCATCTCTGATCAGCTCCCTGGAGTGGAGGCTTGTGACAGGTATTCATTTCGTTACGGACGCAACCCTCTTGTGGAGTTGCCTCTGATGTTCAATCCAGCTGGTTGTGCCCGTGCCCAGCCAAGAACAAGCTCTTTCTACACCTCACTGGTGATAAGGTAAGTTTGTTTGAAGCTGACGTTAAACTACCTTCCTGAGTATGTTCTCTCACAAGGTCAAAAAATATGTTATTTTGCACCTCCCTCCTCAAAATAAAGGCCACAACCACAGGCTGTATCCAGCAGCAGTGCCAGGTCTAACCAGAATGTTGCCCAAGGGGAAGGTGGTGCCCCCCATAGTAAACCTCCAGTGGTGCACCCTAGGTCCTCCCAGTACCGCTGGATGAAGAGTGAATGGCGAGCCAATGTCTACTTGGCCCGCTCACGCATCCAGGTGAGCCGACTAGATATTTCTTCCTAACAAAATCAGAGTGAAACGGATGGTTTTAGATTTTGTTTCCTGCCAACTGAATGAAACACTCCTTGCATAATGTATTCACAGGGCCTGGGACTGTTTGCTGCTAGAGACATTGAAAAACAGACTATGGTGATTGAGTACAATGGAACCATTCTCCGAAATGAGGTTGCCATCAGAAAGGAGAAGATTTATAGATCTCAGGTAAATATATGTTACTGCAGCTTTTCAGATGAGATTCTGTTTCTTTAAAATCACTTCATCCAAAACTGAGAGTGTTTCTTCTCTCCCTTGTAGAACCGGGCAGTGTTCATGTTTCGCATTGACAGCGAGCATGTTGTTGATGCCACACTTACTGGAGGGCTTGCAAGGTACTCTGAAATTACACAAATTATTTGAACATTTTCAAAAACATGTTGATGAGAAAATAACATAATTTCTTTAGATTTACTTATTGTAGCAAATCCCATTCAGTAGCTCAGACACCAGTCAGCCACAACATTAAAACCCCCGGCGAGTGAAGTGAGTAACTGATGATATTGCGATGACATCTGTCAAAGGGTGGGATACAATAAGGCAGCAAGTGAAGAGTGGGCTCTTGAAATTGATGTATTGGAAGCAGGAAAAATGATCAAGCCTGAAAATCTGAGCGACTTTGACCCAGATGACTGGGTCAGAGCTTCTCCACAACAGCATGTCCTGGAGGGTGTTACTCCTCAATGACCTGAACAAACCACTAAATAACAGTAAGGCTCACTGATGTGCATATGGAGGGAAGGATAGCTTGTTTGCTCTGATTCCAGAGAAATGCATCTGTAGCACAGATTACTGAAAACCTTAATTCTGACAATGATACAAAGTTAACGCAGCACACAGTGCATCACAGCGTGCTGCATAGTTTTCATCCTGACCACTGTCCACTGCCAAAAGAAATTAGGGTGTTAACCAAGCCTCCAGAGCTCCCAAAGTCACAATCCATTTGAACAGCTATATGATGTTTGGGGAAAAAATGAAACAGTCTGATTCTTGAATGCCCACCCTCACATCTTACAGGATTTTAGTGATGTATTGCTAACATCTAACAAAGGAAGATGGGTGGTATTATTGTTGTGGTTGATCAGTATCATTAAACAGAAAAAGCATATCTTAAATATAAATCTGTCGGTCTTCATTGATATAGTCTCCCAGCAAAATGGCACAGACGTGACACTGCCTGTGTGCATGGGTGACTTGTCTGTGATGGTTAGTTTTACCCTGTTTATATATTACAAATGATTGCCATGGTTTTTCATGGCTGTTGTAGATGTCAGCCTCTTGTTTGTTATAGCTGCTGTTTAAAAGTATTGCAAAATGGCCCGAAACTAACTTGGAACAATCCAGAGACCATCTTGCAATGTGGTCAAACTCTGCTGCTTTTGATGAAATCTATCCACAGACATAGCAACCCATACTTAAAACTGCCTTAATAGTAGTTCCTGCTATAGTAGTAGTTCCAGGACCTCATTTTGCCATTATGACCAAACACAGACTTACAAGGTGAAAACAAAACAAGCTTATTGTGGACTGGTAATCAAAACAGTTTTATGTAAGCTCATAAGGCATTTTTTGGAATGTTTGCTGTTTCATTATGTCACTGTCTGCTGCTGCTTATCTGAAATTGGGTCACAGAGGCAGCAGTCTGAGAAAATTAGCCTAGGTGCAAGTAATATTTGCAATAATTTAAATGAGGTGGAAACTTCTGCTACTTGTGTTACAGTAATGTTTTGAATTCTGTTTGACGTGTAAAAAAAATGTGTCTTTCAGATATATCAATCACTCTTGTGCCCCTAACTGTGTTGCTGAGGTGGTGACATTTGAAAGGGGTTACAAAATCATCATCAGCTGCATTCGCAGAATTGAAAAAGGAGAGGAGGTTGGTATCTTTTTCTATACTTACTTATACTTCTGCATTGAATCTATGGAGAGCCTACACAAGCAGCTGGTGTCGTTGCCAGCATTTATACTTGTCTTTGAGTAATTTCCCCCCTGGGGATTAATAAAGTATTCTGATTCAATTTCTCTGTCAAAGTACTAGTTGGCAGTGAGGATTTGCTCTTCAAGTTGATCCATTCGCTTCCTGTCAATTCAAAAAATAGTGACAGAAGTATTAGCTGTAAATGCATAGAAGGAAATGACAATACTGTATTGACCCATTTTGTGTAGTTATAGTTCTCAAGGCTAATTTACAGTACTGCATATTGGCCTATTGGGAGCCTGTGCAGAGGGTTATGCAGCCTTTGCAGGGACATGCTTTTGTGAAGTCCTCCAAAAAAACCAATAGCATGTAGCTCATCATGGATGATGCTGTGTGTACCTTAAATGCTGATTGGTTGTAAAGTAGACTGGAAAAGGAAAGGCAGTAACAGCAAGAGTGTACAACGTGAAGAGAGGGGTGCGAAAAAACAAAGCTCAAAAGACAGCATGAAAAGTACAGACAGTGGCTGCAGTCAACACTTCTCATTGTTTAATACCTTTGTTCACATCACCTCTTTGTATATTTTAACTTTGCTCTTCACCACTCCTGGCTAAAGGACCAACAACTTGTGACACTGCCCCTTAGTGACAGTAAACGGCTACAACATATAGACGATAGTGCAGAAATGTACGTAGGCTCTCCGTAGAACCAGCACAATACTGTAAATCTGCCAAAATAAGGTGCATGCCATATGTAATGCAGACACAAATCTGCTTTTAAACTCCATCACTCCACTGTGGCAACGTCTTGGGGAGAATACAAGGGAGCAGGTGCTTTCTTTACTGTACATCTGCATGCTTATGTGGGTGTAAAAGGTGCAACTGTAATTATAGCAATGGCTGTTTCTCCCTTGTTTTCGCAGCTGTGTTTCAACTATCAGTTTGACAGTGTTGAGGGCCAGCACAAGATCGCTTGCCACTGTGGAGCTCCTGAATGCAAGAAGTGGATTAACTGAGCAAAACGGAAATGACAAACCCAAATGCATTCCTTGCCATAGTGTGTGGATGCTGTGATCTCTGCACAGAAACAAAGACTTCACACTAAAGTAATTTTATGAATGAGCAGAAGGCCTGAGCCCTTGGAGAAGTGAATGAATTTATATATTGGTTCATCAAGATCATGGAATAAAATGGGTGGAGGAAGGGAAATGTGACACAGTAGCAGGATGTGACTCGTGCCATATGTAAGGGCTCTCTGCTGATGCCCTTGTCTGTATGTATCTGCGTGTTTGTTTGATGTACATGGGGTGCAGAATCCACCAGCGAATGAGAAAGCACTGAGTGGGATGCGGCCTTATTGCTTACTAAGGGCAGGCCCTTTTGTTCATACTCTTAATGTATACCGTGTGACTAAATGTAGACATCACTGAATGAGGAATGTACAGCAATGAATACCGCGAAGGGAATATTAACTTGCACTAAAAATAGAAAATAAACAAAAAAACATACACACACACGATTTTAAATACTTGATTCCATGAGTCAGTTTTATCATAGGTCTCTGTCATGTGATTTGTGTGGAATTCGAGAGGTTTTGTATTTATTACTGAGTGAATGAATTTTATTCTCAAAATGAGATTGAGTTAAAAGAAGGCTAGATTGCTATTGTTTTTGAAGATTGAAGAAGACATGCTGTTACTTTTGTATAAATGTACATAAAAAAACTATAGGAATAACCGACCAAATACTACCTTAACCTTCTTGATGTTTGGGTGTTTTTAAAATTGTTTTTGTTTTGTTTGTCATTGAAATTTATTTAAGATGGACGTTATTTCAGTTTGAGAGTATATATTATGATTATTCTGTACAGAATTTGTAATATAACCACAATAATTCACAAAGTATTTTTGTTGTATTAAAAGTACGGTATTGTAGCGTAGTGTTTTGTGACTTACACTTACTTTGACCACTCAAAAAAGAAATATTTTTGTTGACTAACGTAACAAGTTATCAGTTACAGAATCAAAAAAGACTCTTCGAATAGTAAGAGATCATTGTGATCTGTTTGCTGTTAATCAGGTTTGATTTTAAAAAACTGTGAATTAGGTTTTAAAACCCAAAAAACAACTTTTTATCTTTTTATCACAAATAGAAACAGCAACATGTATTAATCTGTTTTTTGGTTTGTTTCTTTTTTAACTTTACTTTTAAAATAAGGTGCGAACGTCTAATGATGTGACTTAGACGAGCCATTGTGTGACAGAGTTATACGGGGAACTGTAGGTTGTTCTACCTTTTTGGAAAGAAATGGCATTCTGCTTGATCAGAAATATTTCTTATACTGACACTTCACAAGTCACATGCTAGAAACAGAAGAGTTTTTGCGTGCACAATTTCAAGTTGACTGTAAAATTTTGGAGACAGTCTTAGAACTTGTAATGTATATGGCATGTATTTTTTTAACTTTCCGAAGACTCAATTGTATATATTTTCTCAATGAATGGTTGTAACAAAATTGTTTCTTGGATATTTTTCTTCTCTTGTATGATATTACATCATCCTGCCAGTGTGTTTGTGCTACATTTTCTTGGTCGTGTAAAGTAGTCATTTCTTTTCTTTGTTTTTTTTCTTTTCTTTTGTTTGTTTTTTGAATTGCCTTTTGAAGTGTACAGACTATGAGGTTTGGAGTTTGTGGAATTGAATTTAGAAACATTTACAAAAATAAACTATTTTACATGTTAGCAAGTTGTGTATGTGTTTTCAATAATTAAACTTTTTCTTTTTTTAATTAAAGCCATATTAAATCTTAAGATATTTGTGTGTTTTGAGTCGAACCAGCTGTTCAAAACCAAAACATACTGGCATGTAGGCAAATTCTGGTTTCTAAGATTTTATATTTACTGGACTTGGTGAAAGTATTTTTGAAATATATCATTTTTCCAAATGCGTTTCTATTCATCAGCTAATGGTTTCAGCTGTAGATCCCTTAATATAAATAGTTTCCTTTGTCACGATCACAAAACAAATTATATATTGGCATGTGAACAAGGTAATCGAGAGTTATTCTCCTGTTTGATTTGGACCATTTTTAAAGTCCAGGTGAAAGCATCTAGTACGATGCCTGTAAAAAGTATTCACTTCCCCTTGGATGTTTCACCCTTTTATTACTTTAATAAATGAAATCATTGTCAATATAATTTGGCTGTTTTGACAAGAATTTGCAAAAAAAAAGCTTTAATGTCAAAGTAAAAACAGTTTTATGACCTAATATTAATTAAATATCTTCTTCTTCTTCTTTCGGCTGCTCCTGTTAGGGGTCGCCACAGCCGATCATATGCCTCCATCTCATCCTATCCCTTGCATCCTCTTCCCTCACACCAACCCTCTGCATGTCCTCCTTCACTACATCCATGAATCTTCTCTGTGGTCTTCCTCTTCTCCTCCTGCCTGGCAGCTCCATCTTCAACATCCTTTGTCCAATATATCCACTATCTCTCCTCTGAACATGTCCAAACCATCTCAGCCTTGCCTCTCTGACTTTGTCTCCAAGCTTCTCAACATGAGCTGTCCCTCTGATGTACTCATTTCTAATCCTGTCCATCCTGGTCACTCCCAGGGAAAATCTCAACATCTTCAATTCTGCCACCTACAGCTCTGCTTCCTATCTTTTTGTCAGT
>VUQH01000845.1:0-12592 GCA_015106775.1 Etroplus canarensis | reverse complement strand
GGCTGCAACACAACAAAATGTGGAAAAAGTGAAGCGCTGTGAATACTTTCTTGGATGCACTGTAGAAGCATAAATGAAGCTTTAGATGCTACTGTGCAAGAAACGTGTGAAGCCAAAGAGTGCAGCATCCGTCGAAAGCCTCATGTAAAACTGGTTTTTATAAAATGCAAAAGAGGTCCTGTGTAAACTCCATAGGTTTTATTAGCATATTAGAAGCCTGCTTAAGTAAGTTCCCTCCGAGGATTAATAAAGTATTCCGATTCTGAATCTACAACTGTGCACAGTCATTTAGGAGCAGTTTTGAGGTGAGGGATTGTCTTGAAAGAAAGGTCAAATTGTTCTTGAGTATCATAAAGTGTTTTGCTTGAAATGCCCATCCCTCCATCCATACAATATATCTATGACAGGCCAGTATATTTCTAATGCCCTGGTCCAGCTGTCTGATACTGCTCAAAGCAAAGGGTCGGAGGTTTCACTCCACTAATGAGTTTTCTTTCAGTGTAGTGTGATTTGTTTTGATAATAACGTAAAAGCCCTGACATTTTGTGACCCTTAACCCTTGTTGAGAATCTTTTTGTCTACTCGATTGTTACTGTCTTCATCAAGTTTGTGTGTTTGTCTGCTCCGCTTTGTGTGTGTTGGTGGGTACACACCATGTGAACCTGAGAAAAGACAAACTGGAACAAGTGTAAAAACCGTAGGTAAATAAGATGGATGTTCAGTTTAGTTATCTTGGTCCTGTTTTGTATTATTGTGTTTGCTAAGTGTTCAGCCATGCCCCTGCTTCTCTCCTAACATAACCATCATCTTTATCTGCAAGTGAATAGTTGAATTAGGACCACAATATAGAGGTGCTGCTGGCATTGTTCTCTATGCTAGCAGCTGTTGTGCAGTTAAATTGTGCGTATATGTACATGAAGCATGCCCCCCTCCTCAATTTCAGACATGGTAGTCTGGATGCATATAACTTCTGAAGCAGTGCTGTAACACCTGTGAATGTGCTCAGGTTCACTATCCTGGTGTTGCAGGGTCAGCTGACTGAGCTGCTTGAACAGACTGCAGTTATTTTTTTCTTTTTTTAAAGTCCTTTGTGCTTTTGTTGTACTAACAAGTCTGTTTGGGTTTCTACAGGATGTACTTAAAGGCTGATTTATGGTTCAGTGTACCAGTGCTTGTGTGCATCTGTGTAGGAACTTTCCTACGCAGACGTGTCTGCGTGCAGTCCTTCTAAAAACCAACAGCATGCAACTTGACGTATTTGATTTCCTATGTAGATCAAATGCTAATTGGTTGAAAAGCGGGCTGGAACAGGAAAGGGGATGACGGCGGAGTTCACATTATAGAGGGAGAAGCACGAAAAACATCAAAGATCAAAAAGGCAGCGAGAAAAGCACATTGTTTTGAATGCTCAGTTTCACTTCAGCTGTTTGAATGTTAAAACTTCAGCGTTCTCTCTGCCTGGTTGACAGACCAACAACGGTGCAAGAAAAAGTAGCCCACAGACTGGCTATTTGTGACAGTAAACAAATACAACATGTAGACGATGATCTGCAAAGCTGTGCATAGGCTCTCCATAGGACCAAAGCAGTACTGTAACTCAGCCATTACTCTGCTAGATGTGTGTTCATACTATTTGGTTGCTGCTGTCATGTAAGGTAAGCGTGACCTAGTTTCACCATTTCTTTCAGCATCATGTAAACTTTGGTGTGTGCTAATGTCGTGGTTTGATTTGAAGTACTAATGGTTAACAATTTTTGTTCAATTCCTGTAAGCTTGGTGACGATTTCTGCTCCTGTGGCACTGAATTACCTTTAAATTAACAGATGATGAATTTGTCGGTGTGTAATTATTTGAAAACAGTAAAGGTTTTTAAATCTTTGATTGGGAACTGTTTCTTGAGCAGTATATGGAAGTGAGAATACCCCTGCTGATGTTTTCCCTTTCCTTTTACATTTCCTTCCTTCATTTGCCTTTGCGTGACGTATGCTTACACTGTGTGCTCTGGGCTATAATTTCTCCACCCCTTAAACTGGAAAACCTCAGTGGGATATTTCCAGTTCAGTTCCCAGTGTTGATAAGAGAGTTCCATGTATTTATTTAATATAAATGTTCCTGTGGCACGTAGATACTCAGGGTTCAGGTAAAAAGTTCTTTAAACAACTGTCTGTCATTGACAAATAATGAACATCCCATCTGGAGTTCTGCTTTTCAAATATGTGGCTGGTTAGTCCTTATCACATGCTTTTTCTCCTCACACAAATTGTCCCTCAGTACAATGCAACCCACCCATAAATGCTGCTTTGTGCCTTTTTTTCTCTTCCAGATCTTGAATGAGTAGCAAAGACTGTAACACACAGCTATGCAGACCATTAAGTGTGTCGTAGTTGGGGATGGTGCTGTGGGTAAAACCTGCCTGCTCATCTCTTACACCACAAACAAGTTTCCATCTGAATATGTACCCACGGTAAGTGCACGAACCACCATATTAGAATGGAAATATTTTAGTCCTCACAGTCAAAAATTTGAAGTGGATATGGGGGTTTGTGTAACTCGATAATGTCTGTTTAGTTTCACCCCTCAGAGGTCATTACAGGATGTTTGCTATTGTTGACTAGTTAGGACTGACCCCTGGTGACGTGATCAAAGTTCCTTTCTGTAAGCAGCTACATAAACACAAAGTGAATCAGATTGAAGCTGCTATGTAGAGATGGTTAATTCGAAGGCTGTTGAATAAGAGTTTAAATTGGATGTTTTTCAGATATGTAGGGGAAATATGTATCTGCACCTCTGCTGTGCTGTGAGTGTCTAACCTGGTTTTGGTCTTGTGTGTTGCAGGTGTTTGATAACTATGCTGTAACTGTAATGATTGGAGGTGAGCCCTACACCCTGGGCTTATTTGACACAGCAGGTATGTTTTTCTTTTATGCCATGTTTGATTTTTTTTTTTATTATGATGTGGGAATCATATTTTTGACTGTAGGTGTCTTATGAGCTGTCAGTCTTCACTTTCCATCCACGGGCGTTTCAATGAATGTATGGTTTGTGTGGCTGGGTTCTTTCTGCCTGAGGTGTGTCCTTAGCTTTTGTGGCTCTGCCTCGTTCTGCTGACAGAGACACTGTATGCAAAGAGTTCAACATACTTGTATGTGGCTTCTGCAGGTCAGGAAGATTACGACAGGTTACGACCTCTGAGTTATCCCCAGACAGATGTCTTCCTCGTCTGTTTCTCTGTCGTGTCCCCGTCCTCCTTTGAAAATGTCAAAGAAAAGGTAAGTCTGGCCTTATTTCTTATGTTTTGCTGTCACTATCAGAAATACTCGTTGTAATCAATTCCACCTTGAAATGTTTTTTTAATAGTTTATATCTTTTACCATACTTTCTTGTTGATCTTTAAAGTAGCCTTGAGCAATAGTTCTCCAGGCTTTCTGAAGGTCTTTCAACATCTTTCTTTGGACATTGGCTGCTTTTTCATTCATTTTCAGAGTTCTGCTTGTTTTTGTTTGTTAAGCCACTTAACATTGACTGAAAAATAAAACAGGCACCTAACACACAGGGTAAACCAGTGTATTGACACATATATGACAACATAGTAAAGAACTAATTTTTAAATTGCATCTTTAGGCACTTTGTTGCCCGCAGCCTGGTGCAAAAACACATCATTTGTTTGTTGAATCTACAAAATATTCCAGAGATAACAGTTTGACAGGCATAAAATAGTATTTTTGCACCAAAAATGTGGTTTCTGAAGAACTCTAAGCCAAAACCTTGGCATATCTTGGTATAGTGTTCAGTGTGTCCTTAAAAAATTAAGGAACTGGACAGCAGAGGGGGAAAAAGAAGTGGCAGGTCTACAAAACCGTCTACAGCAGATGAACAGTATTTTAAGTCATGTCCTTAAGGAATAGGAAAAAATCCAGAAAAGGCCTGACATAGGACCTGTCAGATACATCTGGCCCTCCAGTTGATCCATCTACTGTTCGCCAAGGCCTCTTCAGAAATGGTCTAAATCAAGGGTGGCTGTCAAGAAACCATTCTTAAGGAGGGGAAACGGGAAGAAAAGGCTGAACTGGGTTGAAAATCTGTGGCACCAGGTCTTATGCAGTCATAGATCCAAATTTGAGATTTTTGGTCCAAATGATTAGCGTTAAGAATGCAGGAGGTCATAAAAGAGGTACAACACTGAGTGTCTGCAGCCATCTGTAAAACATGGTGGAGGCTCCAGTTTTGGGGCTGCATTTAAGCCAGTGGTGTTGGAGATCTTGTCAAAACTGATAGAATTGTTGGAACACAGAAAAGGACCATCACAGTGTGATGCACCATGGAATATCATCTGGAAAGCATCTAATTGGCAACAGCTGCATGTTTCAGCATGACAGTGATTCCAAACACAAATCCAAAGCAATAAAAACATATCTGGATAGAAAGCACTGTCAGTCTTGGATTGGCCTCCCTAGAGCCCAGACCTCAACATTATTGAAGCAGTGTGGGATCAGCTTGACAGAAAACAGAACAAAAAAGCAACCAACATCCAAAGAAGAGCTTTGGAATGTCCTTCAAGATGCCTGGAGAACTATTCCTGAAGTCTACTTGAAGAGATGACAAGAAAGCTTACCTCAGAGAGTTCAGGCTGTTTTGGAAGAATAAAGGTGCTCATACCAAATATTGACTTTCGGGCTTGTTGAATTAACGTGCTATTTTTGCCTTGTGAGCCCTCTTTGCATTTATGTTTGCATGTTACGATAAATTGCATGTGTTTCCCATTTTCCCAGCAAATTATACACACACACATACAGGGTGTGATTTGCTTGGGGGGATGGTGGGGCTAAAAAAAAATCAAGGATTTGATAGACCTGAAAGGGACCAGAAAAGACGTTGTGTTGTAATAATTTCTAAAAGAAACTTGACTTTTATCTGAATTTATCTGAACATTGTGTAATGAAAACCACATTGTTTCGCACTTGTGTGGCAGCTTGTTTGACTGTTGTATATGTCCTGTCCAGTGGGTTCCAGAGATCACCCACCACTGTCCAAAGACACCCTTCCTTCTAGTTGGGACTCAGATCGACTTGCGGGACGATCCATCCACTATAGAGAAGCTGGCTAAGAACAAGCAAAAGCCCATCACTCCGGAGACAGCCGAGAAGCTGGCGAGAGACCTCAAGGCTGTGAAATATGTGGAGTGCTCAGCCCTCACGCAGGTAATGTATATATTTATATATAAAAGATATACAGTCTCACATAGACTTGGACACACATTTGAAACCTCAAAGGCAAGAACTAAGGAAGTGGAGGAAAGAGGAACATGCCTGTACCCCCTCTGGCCTGTGCATGTTTGTTCTGCATGCTGGTCTGATCTCTGTAATCAATGAAACTTGTGATCTCACTGGTATTGCCTTTTTTTTTGTTAAAGCCCACCCTCTTTTAGCACTGCTATTTATTTAGCTGTCGTATTCTTAGAATTCAAGCGCATGTGCAAACCCACAAGATGTTATAGTTTGAATACTGATGCGAGCAGGCCTAAACTGCTACAAGTGTAGAGAGGAGCGAGTTCATCTGCTGCAAACCTTTCCAATATAAAAACTGGTTCAGGCTCTGCTGTGTTCTTGAGATCCTTACAGCACAGCATGGCCCAGGTCCTGTCCTGGGCTCTGCTGAGGATGTCCACAGTAGTGGATCAGGCACAAACACTACCTTGGCAAAACAAATAAGCTTATGAAGTTGTCAGTAACTTGAATGGTGGGGTAAAAGGTTTTTACCTGCTGCTTGCTACTCTATTACACTTTTCTGCAGAGGACCAAAAGTAGATGGCCTTATTTATGTAAAGTTTGGGAGCTTCTGTCTTTCTAGTGTTAGCTTTACCACTGTAGTATTCAGTGCTTGTGTTGAATTGTTGCTAATAAATCAGTCAGTGCCTTTATGGATTTGCTCAATCAGATCCTGAGTTTGAGTCATCACTGTTAGAAACTGGAGCACAGTGAGTGTGACTCAGAGGAGAACAGACTTAGATCTCTCTCAGACTCAGAACAATAGTGTTGATAAAGCTGAGGTGTCCCCCCACCTCCCTGCTCTGCTCCTTCCTTCCTCTCCCCCCCTTTCTCCCTGGCCCAACAGTTCCATAGCTGCTGATATCATTTCCTGTTTCCTGCCAGGGGGATCTCAGCACTCAGGTCCCCGCCTCACGTTCAGCCCCCCCCTGTTAAACAGCTGCCCTCTCTTGGTTCAGTGTCGGCACTGCTGCACGTTACTCTTCATCTCTGCACCGTGTAACTCTTCATCCCTTCTCTTTGTACTTCACGTACACACTTTCCTCCTCACTGCCATGTTCCTCTTCTTCTCCTGCCCATCAGTCTCTCTGTGTTTGCAGTGCTAATCGTGCTCTTGTTCTCTCCCCTCTCTTCCTGTCGTCATAGCGAGGGCTGAAGAATGTATTTGACGAAGCTATCCTAGCTGCCCTAGAGCCACCCGAGACGCAAAGAAAGAGGAAATGCTGTATATTTTAAACTCTGTGCGCCACGCCTCTCATCTCTTCCTCCTCTCATTGCAATTATTCGCTCCGTTTGTCATCCCCTGACTCATCTCACTCCCTCTACATTTGCTACTTAAAAAGCTCACCAGTTTCAATCTCAGCCGTCAAACTAACCAATCCATCAGTCTGATACTGGAACTGCTGCTTTAGTCTGCATTGAGACGTACATTTTGGCCCATCTTCGCTCTGTGGCCTGTTCAGCTGACCAGAGGCCTTTCTGCATTTAAGCATACATGTTGCCTTTTTTTTTTTTAACTTGATGTGTTAACCTCCACTTCTGGATTGGGGTTTCTACCCGCTGATTTTCACATCATGAATCTTACGCCTCACTGTGGCTTTCTGAAGCTGTTTTCACACATGAACTCTATACAGTGACTTTGGAGTCAGGCCATTGTCCACAGTTGTCTTTACGCCCATGTAATACACATTGGAAGATGGTCCACTTAAGAAGGATTCTCAATGCAAGTAGTGTTCGGTTTAGGTAAGGGATGGACGAATTCTTCAGACAGATAACTTCTCTGGTCTTACATGGGCTCAGGCAGTCATTATTAAGGATTTTTCTGGCCGCTGAAACAGTAGGAAAAAAAAATCAGACTTGTTGATGAGTCAGCAGAAAAACAGTCCAAATCGAGCTTTGTCTTTCGGATGAGGTGAAACATTACTGGCTGTGTGTTTAAGAGCCATTTAAACTATTAATCAGATTGCTCAAGAATCAAATCTTTTTTTAAATGCTGCTGAATTGCATTAGCACTTTGCACCGTATATAAAGCTGCACACACACGGTGTTAGTTTACACTGTGTGCTCGCTCCAGCAACCTTCTTTCTTTCAGTACCATTCACACCAAGTTTACTAGATTTAACTAAAAACTAAAATTAGGTGTGAGAAAACATGTTGCTAACTGAAATAAAACTAAAAGCCAAACTTTTGGAAAAACAACCCCAAGCGATATTGTTCACTTTCAAAAGAACTGCAGAGTAAATATATTTAGTTTTACTCTTCAGCAGTTTGGTTGGTTTTGTCAGCACTAACCTGGTGCCTTTGTTTCTTGAGACCTGTGATCTGCGTGGCTGTGAGTCAACTGCTTTCACAAAGTGTTGTGTTCAGGGACCTGGGACCTTTCACTTGTAAGTCGAATGTGTAAACGACTACACTGTGGGGACACTTAAGTTTGCACTGTTAAATAATCTCATTTAAAAAAAACAAAGCATTACTGAAACTAACAAAAACTAAACTCAAACTACACGTGAATTAAACTGAAACAAGCAAACTCACTCTGGAAACAAACTGAGAAGTCAAAGTGAAACAAAACTGCAAAGGTGTGCTGCACACGGTTGTGCAGAATCTGGTTACCCATTGCTCTGGCTGACACAGTCTACAGGCCATCCCCATCCTGCAGAACTGTGCTGGTCATCCACCTTATTTTCCACCTTGCCTGTTTATACTGTCATGTTTTCCCAGGACTCTAGATAGTCTTGTGGAAAAACTAAGTACAAATTTACTGCTTCCATGGGAATTAAGGTGCTGCTAATTAAATGTAAAAGTGTGAGCACCCCTGTAAAAGCCTGAGGTTTAGCAGTTTGCTGGTTTGTGGCATTCAGGTGTGTAACACAGTGCTACAGTCATCTCAGGAGTGGACATCCCAGCAGATTCACCCCAAGGTCCGACCGTGCATTGCTCAGAGAAGTTGCAAGAAATCCAAGAGCCACATCTCAGATTCTACAAGCCTCAGTTTGCATGTGAAATGTTAATGTTAATGATAGGACCTCTTTCTCACCTATCTCTTGAAAAGAACGGCATGGCTTAGGTCTGCAATGTTGCATCGCAAATTAAAATGTTCTCACATTTATATAGAACTTTTCAGGTCTTAATGGCCACTCAAAGCACTTTAGATTACAAACCATATTTAACCATAGATTCATCATATTTATATACCTTGCACTCCTGGCCAGTTTAGAACCACCAGTAGGCTTGACAGGCATGTCTTTGAACTGTGGGAAGAAGCTGGAGGACACCCACACAGGCACCGGGAGCAGATGCAAATACCCCACAGTCAGGATTTAAACTAGGAACGTTCTTGATGTGAGGTAACAGTGCTAACCACTGACCCACCATGCCGTCCAAAATCTGAATAAACCACAAGACTTCTGGAACAATGTCCTTTGGACAAATGAGACCATAGTGGAGATGTAAGGCCATAATGCACAGTGCCATGTTTGGTGAAAATCAAGCACAACATATCAGCATAAACACCTCATACCAGCTGTTAAGCATGGTGGTGGAGGTGTGATTTGTGTGTTTTGCAGCCACAGGACTTGGACACCTTGCAGTCATTTAGTCAGCCATAAACCCCTCTGTACACCAAAGTATTCTAGAGTCAAATGTGAGGCCATCTGTCCAACAGCTGAAGCTTGGCCCAAACTGGGTGATGCAAAAGGACAGCGTTTCCATGCACTGCAAGAAATCTGGGGGACCTTAACTCTAGTACTGCAGGACCTCAATATATTGATGTCTCAGATACGCGTTGTGTACTGCCGGTCGTCTATATATTGATCACTTCCAGTGTTTTCATTCACTGCCGGTCGTCTAGCTGGTCATATAGCTGGCAGTACTAGGGTTAAGAGAGCTGTGAGTAAACAGTGCCCACAGACTTCAATGAACTGAAGTAACATTGTAAAGAAGAATGGGCCAAAATTCCTCCACGGCGATGTGAGAGCAATGTGAGTAGCCTCCTATCACAGACAGCAGGGTGCTGACTAAAATACTTTACCCCAAAGTTACCCGGCATTGTACGGTAATGTATTGTAAAGAAATTAGTTAAACCAACCAGGCATTTTGTCGTCGTCATGCATGCCACTAGTCATTTCAGACTTTGCGTTAAGGGAACTGGGAGGGTAAAGCTGGTTAAACGTGACTCACACAGCACAGCCTCGTCAGGTGATGTCTAAAAGGTTCTTGTGTGAAAACATCTCCAGTTTTTCCCAATAACGTGGCCCCTGTCTAACAATAGGTCGAGGGCTTCCAGAGGATGCACCCATTGTTTGAGATGGGCCTTTGCTCTTCCTGTGGTTGTAGTAGTTAATGTGAGGGTGGTGGCTTCACAGGCTGAGACTGAGCTATGCCTAACAGAGCTTCCATTTCTAATGCTAAAGTATTTTTTCTACTTCTGCAGTCAATGTGACTGTGGTCACATGCGGGGCTTTTAACTACTCAAGTCATATATAGGAGTGTTTGGCCTCAACGTAGTTTCCTGTTTGCTGCCATCTTATTGATCTGTTTATAGCAAAGCCACAGTCAGTGATACATGTAAGCAATGTTCAGTGGCTTATTTGGCCCAGCTTTCTCTATATATGACATCAGTGTGCCATTACCTTTGGTGCATATTCTATTGTATTAGAAGTCCAGATGATAATAAGTTATAACTGTGTGAAATGACTTGTCGACTGACTTAATAAAGGACAAATGAACTTGCTCTCCTCTCTCTGGCTCCCTTCTTTTTTTCATTGCTTTGTCAGAGAAGAATCTGTGTGGTTAGACAGCTGAGATGGGCAACACGGATGGGCTCACTGGTTTATTGCATAATTCAGCTCTGGCTACTTCACATGACTGAGCTCAGTGTGTAAGCAGCTCTGCCAGGAACTACTTACACTAATACAAAGGTTCCCCTCTTGGGCTCAACACACAGCCTTGTTGTGTTTAATCTGGAGCAGTGAAGAAAACGCGCAGGTTCTGTTTTTGTTTGCCGCTGTCACGTCAGGGGTTATGTCCTGTTTTTCCTCCACTTGCTTGTTTGACTTGTCTTTGACTTCAGCCGTCACAGATCAGCTGCACTTTGTGTTGTTGACATTTAATTCTGATCTAGCTCACACCACTAACTAAAACCACTACATGGCAGTGTTTCCCACACTTAGACTTTACTTGGGAGGGTCACCCAGGTAAATAAAATCTGCGATTCATTTTTATGCACAACGCAATCCGTTTACTGTTAGTCAATCCCCCGTGCTTATTTGTAAAGTTCAGTCACTGCTAATCAGGTAGACTGATCACTGTTGTGGTGGTCTTCAATGCCATTGGGGAGGGGGTAAACTATGAAGCAAGTTCAGTAGAGCCAGGCTTTCTTTTTGTTTACTGGCTTGACAAAACCTAAAAGCTCAGTCTAAGATAACGGGTGTCACAACAGTGGTTATCAATTTTCTTTGTTAACTCAGACTTTCTGTTTCAGGATCTGTGCGCTCTCCCAATAAAGGGAGCGGTTGCTGCCTGATTCAACTCTTCTTGTGCACAAATTGAATCAATTGAGCAGTTCGTACTCCAGGCACAGACATTTTATGAGGAACAGGTGCCTGAGATCATAAAGAATATAACAAATGTAGCAATAAAAGGCAAAACTTTTGCTGCTGATAAAACCAGAGCAATCTGACAAAAAGAGAGTTAATCCTGGGAATCTATAAGCATTTATTTACTGCTGAAGTTATGATCATCAAGCGCACGCCAAGGGGTAAAATAAATTTGTTAACGCAAATGAATATATTTATTTTACCTCTCTGTGCACCCTCAACTCTGCACATTAAAGCTCTGAAACCTGCACGCGACACACGCTAGTCAATACATTCAGTTCTGAGACTGTCCCATAGCTGTGGAAAGTTTGTCTTAGATACAATTAGTGGAAACATGTAACTGTTCAAGTTTTTAATCTGAGCTTAATTAGCTGCACTTCCATCATTGTAAAAGAGACTCAGCAACAGATCAGGACTAAATACATAAACATTTCTAAATTTTCTGCATCTCCAACTGAAGTTTTGCAAATTCCTGTGGCACATACAGTTTGTAACTTCACAGCAGTGAGTCACTACTGAGATATAACTGAACAGCTTGCATACATAAAACATGTTCCCATAGCAGAGAATCAAATTGACATTTAAAGTGTTACTGTAAAGAATATAATCAGTTAAAACTGCGGCACTTCCAGCTGGTTTTAAACCAGAACTCTGAACATGACCTGCTCCTGACCAGATTATGTGTTCAGCCTAAGTTAACCCGGTGATTTAGCCTGATTAAAAGAGAGCCACCTTCGTGACACTGAAAACTCTTGACTTTAAGCTCAACATAGCTCGCTAACCTATTAGTCTTGTTTTGTAGTACATCCCTTAGTTGCTTAAGCTCTGACTCAACCGTCTTGGACTGCAGCCGGTGACGGTGGACCTTGTTCTGCTGTGGAGGGTTAGAGAACCAGGACTACCTTCACCAGCTGCTTTTCTAGACAGGACGAGGAGCTTACTGTAGAGCAGTGGTTCTCAATCCTTTTTTGGCTTGCCCCACTTGAGAAGCTGAAAACGGTTTGCGCTCCACACCTGAAAGTTTTATCACTAACGATAAAAGAAGCCCGTCCATGTTGAGTTTTACTTAAATAAGAAGTGCATATTAATGCAGAAGCATCAGCAAACTCTTGATTGTTTCTCCTGATGAAAATCTGATGTTTGCTTTGGTTTCTCTAGCAGCAGCTCTGCAGCCCACCAGCGGGGGGCGCCCCACACTTTGAGAACGGCTGCTGCGGAGGCAGCTGCTGGCTTCTCAGTTTATATGAGTGCACTTCATTTAAAGCATGTCCCCTGCTTTACGTCCACAAAATATACAGTCTAATTCTGTGGGAAACACTGCATGATATTCTCTTTGGCAATGTTTGTAATTTTTTGTTGCTTTTACCTATTAATATTTTTATAGTTCCCGCCAGCTTTTCATCTTTTTCTTGTGAAACCCCTCTAAGTCACCTTCAGTGCTATTTTTCTGTTTTTTCAGTTTAATCCAATGCTGCTTCTCCTTGAAACCTTTTTTTTAACTTGTTTGTGTGTGTTTGCACTGCTCCCTCATTTTGTTTGTATGTTTGTGTTCACAGAAAGGACTAAAGAATGTGTTTGATGAGGCGATATTGGCTGCACTGGAGCCCCCAGAGCCCAAGAAGAAACGCAAATGTGTGCTCCTATGAGAGGCTTCCACCTATTCAAAGCACACACACACCCCCCACACACACACACATACGCACACACACAGAACTGCACACATCTTTAAAT
>VUQH01000842.1:0-20686 GCA_015106775.1 Etroplus canarensis | reverse complement strand
CCGAACACACTTTAAAAAAAAAAAAAAAAAAGTCAGAGGCCGATGAGCGAGTTCTGCTTCGTAATGTGTCAGTTTTCCACAGTGTCCATGCTTCAAAACAAGAAGCATCAGTCTATCAATAAATAACACACATCCCCTGATGAAGTTCAGGCACATTAAAGTTACAGCTTCAGTTTAAAGAACCACATCAAGCTACTATTTGCTTCAAACTTTGGAAAGTCAATCTCTCCTCTTGTATTCATTTAAGATGATGAAAAAAAATACAAGATAGACTTAAAAAAAATAATAATTCTGCTGTTTATCGAAGTCATTAAAGGCGAACAAACAAGCGCGCCTGCTATTTTATTGAAACCCCATTTCAACCTCTATTTCAGTTTCAACCATAAACAGCTCCGCTGGTTTATAATCCGGCAGCCTCAGGCGGAGTGAAGCCTTGTTCTTACTGACGTTAATCAGGGGTTATTCAAAAGCGCCATCACAAACTGGTGATTATGGTCAGGGGTTAAAATGGAATTTTGTAATTGACCTTTTGCACAGCAGCCATTTTGACATGAAGCTGCAGGTAAACACAGGTGTTACTAATGATATTAATGAAGATTTGCAATTAATAACACCTGTGGTTACCTACCATTTCATGCGTTGCTGTAAAGATATCTGTGGAGGTTTATGGAAGCCAGCGGTTTTAGAGTTGGCATGGGCGCAAATATGGGCAAAATATTAAATCAGGAGAATATAGTTAGGGACAGGTCTGTGGTCATTTGTCATACTTAATATAAATTAACTAGGTTTGATCAGTGCTGACTATGATCACTGATAAACCTCTCTGTAAATGTTGTCCACTAAAGGAAACAATGTGAATCAATAAATAAGGTTAGCCTAGTCTTTAAAGCATTCAAATAGAATTATTTAAGTCTACAGTATCTCCACACACACACACTAATGTTGCTGTTGGCCACACAAGCTTACAGTTATGGTATATTTTAAATAAACAGCACACTGCTGTTTAATCAGGACCCCAGACCAGTTTGCTTTTAGTTATGGAAAGAAATGAGGCCTCCGCGTCAGTTTCTGACCCCCATTTTCTGCGTACCTGGAATTTGAGACGCAGAAATCCCTCCGTGCCACCTGCGCAGCCTGACCGACTAAACAAGGGGCTGCTGCGTAAAGTGGCCTTTATGGAAAACCATCGACAGCAGACTGGAAACACCGGGACACCTCTTACATTCGCTAGTTTCTATTCTTAAACTCTACAGCTGCAATTAATCCAGAGAAGGTGGACCTAATGATAAGTGGAAATGTAATTTAAACGATTTAAGACCGGGACTGCAAAAAAAAAAAAAGGCAAACCCATAACAGGCTGGATCGAGACTGAGCGCCTCCCGATTATCGTGAAGAGTGTGTCGGGGCTCAGCCTCGGACAGCTCCAGCCCATTTCAACTCCCGGTTACGGTGGGACGTAATAAAACAAAAGCGACAAACACGATACAGGTTTGGTTAAATGAAATCGCCTGTAAGAGGAAAAACACCATCCAGCGGACTCACCCTCCAGTCAGTCCTCTCCAGTAAAGACATCTGCAAGGCTCCAGTTGCATCAAGCCTTCTGAGCTGCGGCGAATGAGTGAAACCATGGGTTTTACACCGCTGACTTCACCTGGCTGCTGTGCGGTGCGCATGCGCACTCCACCGGCATACACCTGAGTGGGACAAATCAAAACAAAATTATCCAAGAGTCTGATTAAAAGGTTCTGTTTAAAGCAGTGCGTGCGTGAATGTGGGCTATTAAGACGAGGAAATGTGCAGACTAAAGATTAAAACATATTATGGAAAACAACAGGTATGCTGAGTACACAAGCTCGGACCCATAACCGGAACAGTGTCGGAGTTAATCGTATAATAGTCTTCTGTTGTTAAGTGAGAAACAATGTCACAGAGGCTAAAGTAAAAAGAAAAAAAAGACACGTTGAAATTTCAAGATGAGGTAATTCCAGCCCTTCCAGCCCTAAAGCCACCTGGCCCCAGGGAAGCCAGAAGAATCCGCTTTCAAAAGCCACTGAAGCTTTTTAAAGGTGTGTAGCTCCTGTTATCTGATCTCCCTAAAAAAAAATTCAGTTTAAACTAATGAACAGCTCAAAGTGTCTTTGCTATGTGGTGAAGAATGCAGCTGACTAATGAAAAACATTTTTAGACGTTTCTATCCGCAGCCTGACACTTGCACATATATGACAGAAGCTTCATCTAACAATGCAGTTTAACCTGTAAGAAAAAATACAGTGAAACAAATGACACTCATACGTGTTCTCTCTCTCTCTCTCTCTCTCTCTCTCTCTCTCTCTCTCTCTCTCTCTCTCTAATGAATTTTAATTCCAACTGTAAAATCTAATGAGCAGAAATTATTTCAAAATTTACCTAAAATGTTTTTTTATGGTCTGAATGAATCAAATTTGAACACTGCTCTTCAATTTAGTGCAAATTTTAATTTATGTCTGGGTGCAAAATTTCTGGTAAGTATATTTAAATAAGTCTCTTAATTCTTCTCTGATGATGCTTTATCATGTGGTCGGTGTTAAATCTTCAGAAGCGTCAGTTCAGTTTAGATTTATTGCAGCCCCCCACAAAATTGAGGCCAAATATAGTTTCTCCATTTATTTCCTCTTCTGGAAAGACAAATCTTCTACTGCAACTAACTGGTAAACTGAAATGAGCTTGCATGGTGCCTGTTAATGCTGTATTAATTTTTTTTGTAAACCACCATGTAAACCACCATGCTGAAAGATGTGCACATGAAAGAGAGCAAACATATCTGGATGGAGACAGCTCTGTTGTTGTAAAGTTTTAGCCAGCATAATTTGATTATTTATGGTGTAACTTACATTTAACGAGAAGCAGGCAGATCCCCTTTTATAATGGTTTCGCTGCAACCAGAGCTCGAGTTGCAGCGACCTTGCTGCCATCTTGTGGTCACATTCTTTCATTACTCCCAAGTTTGCAGCCACTCACTGGCGACAAGGGAGAAAAGTACGTGACCTTACTTTGATCTAAGTCATTTAAATGTTTTTATTACATGCTATTTTTACTCTAGCAGATTTTTATACAATGTGTATACAGCCCCGATTCCAAAAAGTTTGGGACGCTTCATAAAATGTGAATAAAAGCACAATGCAATATTTGCAAATTCATAAACCAATATTTAATTCACGAAAGAACAGAGAAAACATATCAAATGGTGAAAGTGAGACATTTTACTATTTCATGGAAAGTTCCAACACATCTTGAATTTGATGGCAGCAACAAGGCCATGTTTATAATTGTGTAGCATCCCCTCTTATTTTAAAAATGGTCCATATAAACGTCTGGAAACTGAGAATAGCAGCTGCCGGACCACTGGGAGAGGAATGGTTACCATTCTGGTCTGATGTAGGGTGCTAGTTGCTCAACAGTTTTCAGTTGGTGAAACATCTGGACCGCAGACAGGCCAGTCCAGTATCTGGACTCTTCTACTACGAAGCCATGCTGTTGTAATAGCTGCAGTATGTAGTTTACTGTCTTGCTGAAATATGCCAGGCCTTCCCTGAAAAAGACATTGTCTGGAGGGGAGTATACATTGCTCTAAAGTCTGTATGTACCTTTCAGGATTGATGGTGCCTTTCCAGATGTGTAAGCTGCCAGTACTATAAGCACTAATGCACCCCCATACCATCAGAGGTGCAGGCTTTGAACAAAGTGGTGATAACAAGCTGGATGATCCCTCCTCTCTGTAGTTCGGAGGACATGGTGTCCATATTCTTCTTCTTCCTGCTGCTGTTATTATGGGTTGCCACGGTAGATCATCTGCATCCATCTCACCCTATCCCTTGCATCCTCTTGCTTCACACCAACCCTCTGCCACTACATCCATGAACCTTCTCTGTGGTCTTCCTCTTCTCCTTTTGCCTATATACCGATGGAATATTCAAATTCTCTGCAATTTTATGTTAAGGGACAATATTTTGAAATTGCCTCACAATTTGTAGACACTGTTTCTCACAGATTGATGAACCTCTGTTCATCTTTATCTCTGAGAGACTCTGCCTCTCTAAAGTACTCTTTTTATACCCAGTCACATTACTGGCCTGTTGCTAATTAACTTCATTTGCAACACTTTTCCCCAGGTTGTTCTTTTGGTACCACTTCCCTTTCCAGCATTTTGTTACGTTGTCCCAACTTTTTTAAAGATGTGTTGCTGCCATCAAACTCAATATAGGCTCATATTTTTCATGAGATAGCAAAATGTCTCACTTTCAACATTTGATATGTTTTTTGTTTTGTGAATGAAATATTGGTTAATGAGATTTGCAAATCACAGCACTGTGTTACTTATATTTTGCACAGCATCCCAACCTTTTTGGAAACTGGAATGTAAACATGTGTCCTTGTTACAGATTAAACTTTCATGGAGCTGGTTGGCACTTTATGCACAATGACCCACAGCATATTGCAAAAGCTGCTCATATGTTTTTGAAGATAAAGAACTGAAATTTTCAGCAATGGTCAAGCCAGTCACCCAATCTCAGTCCAATGAAACATTATTTTTTCTTGCTGATTGCAAAACTAAAGGAAAAAACTGCTGCATGAAAGGCTTGGTCACAGAAAAAGACACTGACTAGTGTAAATAGGTTTCAGGTATTAGTCATTATCAGCAAATGATTCTAAGACTTCTGACTGTTAGGCACTAACACTATAAATAATGCTGTTATTACTCAATAAGTTTTCTTCTTTTGGCTGCTCCCTTTTAGGGTCACCACAGTGGATCATCTGCCTAGACCTCACCCTGTCCCTTGCATCCTCTTCCTTCACACCAAACCACTGCATGTCTTCCTTTACCACATCAACCATCTCTGTGGTCTTCCTCTTTTCCTCTTGCCTGGTAGCTCCATCTTCAACTATATGTCCAGTATAGTCACTATTCCTCCTTTGCACGTCCAAACCATCTCAACCAGGTCTCTCTAACTTTGTCTCCAAACTTCTCAACCTGAGCTGTCCCTCTGCTGTACTCATTTCTAATCCTGCCCATCCTGGTCACACCCATTAAAAATCTCAATATCTTTAACTTAATCACCTCCAGCTCCATCTCCTGTCTAAGCAATACATCATAGCAGGCCTCACTACCATTTTGTGAACATTCCTTTTCATTCTTGCTTTTATCTGTTGATCATCTCTACCTTCTACCTACCCTGCCTGCACTCTCTTCTTCGGCTCTCTTGTGCACTGCTGTTGCTTTGGATGGTTGACTTCAACTATTTACTCATTCGCCTTCACTACCTCTGCTCCTTGCCTTCTTACTATTCTGCCTGCTTCACTCTCATTCACACACACGTATTTTGTCCTTCTTCTTCTGACTTCCATTCCTTTTCTCTCCAATGCAGACCTTCACCTCTCCAGGCTCTTTTCCATCTGCTCCCAATAATCACTACAGGTCACATCATCTGTGAGCATTATAGTCCACCAAGACTCTTGCCTCAGTTGTCAGTCTGTCCATCACAATCGCAAACAAGATGGGGTTCAGAGTTGATCTCTGATGTAATACCACCCCCACCTTCAACCCATCTGTCACTCCTACTGCACACCTCACCACTGTCTTCATACATGTCCTGCATCACCTTCACATACTTCTTTGCCACTCCTGACTTCCCCATACATTATGCTGGGTATGCACTTAAATTGCATCCCAGTTACAGTGGCATACAGAACCCCAATAATGACGACTCTCTCAATATACACATTTTCACAGCAGGAAGACTCAATGTAATGAGCATTTTCAGTCTTCCATTGACTCTAAATTACTAAAAGTATAAATATTTCATAAATCCCTGGGCCTATCTGAGCTGATATTGGATACAAAAGGCTGCCGGTTAATCACAGGAGACACAAAATGTCTCCAAAGGTTTAATTTTCACCTCTTACAAACAGAAAAGCTATTTCACAGGAGCTTTTTATAGCTTGTTTTTGGTATGAATTTTCCCTTTAAGGGCACAACGGGGAATTGGCTTGGCTTTTGTGATCTCAGGTTAATTTACTGCTCTTCTGTGCACTTAGTAACCTTATGTTACAGAAGAGAGAACAATCTGCACAATACAAATGAAGGACAGAGGAAAAACTTTTCATGACTGAACAGAAATTTATTGTGGAATTGCTTGTTACATGCAAAAAGCCCAAGGAAGTGCAAAACATTTGAATCCTCTGTAAATGCACTGACTGTTTCAAAGGTCCTGCACAAAGGCTCAGACAAACACACAAAAAACAAAGATTGTGTTGCTCAGTACATTTTCCCCTGTCACATTAAAGCTACTTATTTTGGTCTCTTGTGTGGGGTTTCATGTTACACATCAGAAGATTCAAATATACCCAGTGCTTTAAACTTACATCTTTTTAAGCAATTGTCCCTCAGTTTGTGGAAAAAAACAATAAAAAAGAAGCAAAACAAATAAGAACAATGACTGAAAGTCATCTGCTAAACCTGTTAAAAATATACCAAAAAAACAAATTACTGCAAGTACATACCAACAGATCATATGGGATAGGAAAATCTAGACATTACAATTAATGGAGACAGGTACAACCCAGGACCTGCTTTTCAAGCCCAGAAAGTTTGCCTTTCGTGACCTTAACTAAACAGTGAAATAAATGGAGCAATGTTAACACCAAATTGAAAAGCTTTATTCTGTCCATTAGGGGGAAGCAGAGTGACACTGATAATCCTTGCATTAATTCTCCAAGCACCTGCAACTGAGAACAACAGGTGTAGGGAAAAGTACGGGGGACGAATTAAGAAACAAAGAGTCAGAACAGCTTAGGGAGTTGTAACTAAATGTTCACAACATGGAACCATTGAGCTACTGAGGACTGATGAGACAAGTCAGGAATTAAGTCCACACACACGTGTCATTCTGAGGTCGTGTAGGATGGGGGCGTGTGCCTGGTGTGAAGACCAAGATTTATTTATTTTAGTAGGTCAAAATGTCAGCATCAAGTGACGCTTGGAGCAATAGTTACTAGAAATGATACGGGGTGTGGGTCACCCAGTTGGATGTCTGCTCTTTAGTACGCTTGGCGGAACTGTGGGTGGTGAACAGGGACTTAAAAGCCTCTGACTTTTCTTCCATCTCTTGGATGGACCTCTTTGTCGTAGAGGCTGCTGAAGACTTGGTGCCTTTAGATGAGCTGGAGGATCCAGAGGGACCAGCCACAGCTGAGAAGTAGAATGAAAAAAGACAAAAACAGAACATGTGAAAATAAGGACCTTGATATTCCAAAGTTTGATAATGCCCAATTACATGTTACTTAAATCTCCAGTAAATATTTATTTCAAATGGAGTTTAGTGTTAACTCACTGAAGATAAGATGGTTGAAGAAAAAGGGGCTGAATGAGCATAAAATCACAATCTGAATTTTATTTATTTTTTAGAGGAGCGGATTATTTGTGTTACAGATGCTCCATTAGGTATACATAAATATTTATGGGTATGAAAAGTTGAGAAAATGAAACTGTATCAATGTTAAGATGGCAATTTAGACAGTTACAAAAGATGGAATTTACACCCAGAGAAATGCTCCATGGCCTTTAAGGGCTTTTTGAAGATACAATGTCATGTCCAGCTTATTTACATGAACTACAAAAGCCCAGTCTGAACAGTTCCTTTCAGAATGATTGTATGCTGCGTGAAGGTGTTTACGAGGGGAGCTGTTAGTGAACACTGACAGCCAACAGAATGTAAATTCTGACTTTCAACCAGTCCTTTCCACAGTTCAATAAAACTAGATAAATCAATGAATAATTCTGAGATTTTGAAATTTAAGCATAGAATCCATTTGTCTGTATAGATAAGAGTCAAGTGTGGTTATCTACCTGACTGGCTGCTGTCACCACCATTTTTAAGTGAGCTCTTTCCTGCTACATCATTGGGTGGAGACTCTGTGCCATCTGTGTGGAAATAATCAGAAAAGACAGTGCGATTAGTTATTTGTCCAGGGAACACCAAGTCTCTCACCCACTGTCATCTTGGATAGACTCCATTCTATCCAAGATGAAAGTGGGTAGGATAATGATGTGCAGCTAATAAACGGATACCATTCAGCAAAACACAACTTCCGAAGATATCCATTACACTAGGTCTATACAATGCATATACACACATCAGCCAGTTTATTAATTACACCTTGCCAATACTGGACAGGACCCCCTTTTGCCTTCAGAACTGCCTTAATTCTTCATGGCACAGATTCAACAATGTGCTGGAACTATTCCTCAGTGATTTTGGTCCATTTGATACGATAGTGCCACAAAGTTGCTGCAGATTTGTCGGCTGCACATCCAAGATACAAATCTTCTGTTACATCACATCCAAAAGATGCTCTATTAGATTAAGATCCAGTGACTGTGGAGGCCATTTAAATGCAATTAACTCAATGTCAAGTAAATAAAAAAAACAACAGTTTGAGAAGATCTGAGCTTTGTGACATGACAAGTTACTCTGCTGGAAGAAGCCACTGGAAGGTGGGTACACTGTCATAAATAGACAGACATGGTCAGCAACAATGCCCAGATAGGCTGTGGTGTTTGATGATGCTCAAGGGAAAAAAGTTTACCAAGAAAATATTCCCCACACCGTTTAATACTACCACTACTAGTCTGAACTGCTGATACAAAGTAGGATGGAGCCATGCTTTCATGCTGTTTACACCAAATTCTGACTCTAACATTTGAACGTCGCACCAGAAATTGACACTCATCAGACCAGGCAACATTTTTCCGGTCTTCTATTGTCCAGTTTTGGGAAGCTCATGCCATTGCAGACTCAGTTTCCTGTTCTTAGATGATAGGAGTTGCAGCTGGTACAGTCTTCTGCTTTAAAGTTCGACGTGTTGTGCATTCCTGCATATGCTGATCGTAAGGAGTGGTTATTTGAGTTAGTGTTGCCTTCCTGTCAGCTCAAAGGATTCTGGCCATTGTCCTATGATCTCTAGCACCAACAAGGCATTTTCACCCAGAAAACTGCTGCTAACTGAATATTTTTTCTTTTCCATATAATTCTCTGTAAACCCTAGAGATGGTTTTGTGTTAAAATCCAAGTACACAAGTCCGTCTGTCACCAACAACCACGTATCGTTCAAAGTTATTTAGTTATTTCGTCTTAACCATGTCGACATGTATAAATGCAGTGAGTTACTACCATGTGATTGGCTCAATAGAAATTTGCATTAATGGGCAGTTAAACTTGATCAAGTGACCAGTGAGTGTAAACGCTGTGGCCTCAAACAATTAATTTTTATTGGTTGATGTAATGGGGGAAACACTAACAGTTTTATCATAAAAAGAAGTTTTTTATGAGAGGGATGAGGAAAGAGTCAATGCTGTTGTTGCAAAGAAAGTTTTTTTAGTTTTAATCTGAGTAAAAACAAACAAATTTGGGTGTTTTTCAGCCAACGTCTTTGTATTTTTTGAGGTATGAGTCTTGTGCTGAGAACTAAACAGGAAACCATGCCGACGTTCTCGAAGAACACCCAACACTGGGCGTCTCTGATCTACAGAATCACAAACATCAGGCCAGACCACAGTACCTGGTTCACTACGTCTATTTTTGCATTTCTTGGCTCATTTATGAGAGAGAGGAAAACAACAACTGGGAGTATGTGAAAGTAATACACATTCATAATTATGGGAAAGGTATACTATATTAACGTTTCTAAAAATCCCAAGCAGTGATGCAGTGACTGTGAAATAGTGGGTAGATAACAAAGTTCAAACCAAAAATGTGACAGTTAAATTTGATGTTTTATGATTTTTGTTCCCCTTTTGGGTCTGGGATCATCTTTACAACTAAAAAAAAAAATTTGAAGTTTTCCAGCTCTTCATCAAATTATCTTTGAACATTTAGTGAGCACAAAACACTAAATGTTCAAAGAGCTGACCAAAAAGCTAAAACATACTGAGTCACTCCCATTGATAAATGTCTAGCTGATTGTCAAAGGGTAATATCAGTCAACAAGAACGATGTTGGGCAATCCCACTTATTTCTAATCCACGAGAGCTCCATTTGATCCGGGGTTACTTCATTACCTCTAACAAGGAGATTAAGCTTTCAGCCGTGTTAGTTTCTTTGTCTGTGTGCAGTATAACTCAAAAAGTTATGTTCTGGTTCGTGATATAGATCCACATGTTTTTTTTAACCTCTGTGGGGTAAGGTAAACCTGGACTTGGCAGAGGTTAGAAATGTGTCTTTTTGTTAGAGAAAAAAATGATTGATCTCAAAACCTCACAAGTTAGTCAGGTTTGCGTAACAAGAATGACAAAATTTAACAATACACAATGAGTGTGGAGGTTCACACATTCGCTTCTTATGCTAAAGATCCCAGGTAATTCCTGGTTTGAGCCCAGTCAGAGACATAAGCCTGTTCCACAATGGGAGGGCTGAATCAAAAAGGGTGTCGAGTATAAAATATGTGCCATATTACCTATACAGATTCATGCGGCGATGCCTTTAGATAATACAAGGGAGCAGCCTAATGTACTTTCTTTCTTTCTATTGCAAAATCACATTAAGATGAAGAAATAATGCTATAGAAAAATCAGTCATCGTCAGCATTATCATCTAGTTCCTGCTCATGGCATTAGTAATTTACAGCAGAAGTGGGCCACATCCCCTGAAACAAAGACAGCCTTTACTACAGTTTTGAGTAAAATAGTCATTGACCTTTTTCACAAAGAAAACACCATATATTCATCATGCTCATGTGCCTATTTAGACTAAAGTGATCATTATCATGTGTCAGGATACAGGTAGTTTACCACACCCTATACATATCATGTATCATACTTATTAACTTCTCAGTATTTACTGAGATTATATGTGAGTCAAAGGTTTGAATATCCCAGCTAGTACACTACAGCACATTCAAAACATTATCCAAATGAAGAAGTAAATGTTCTGGCCTTTTGTTAGCTGCTTGGTTTTGTTTATGCAAATGCTAAACACGTACAACTTATTCCGACTTCAGACAAACCTTTTGATTCTGATAGTGAGGACACAGTTTCAGCTGCTTTGTTCTTCTTTGATTTCTAAAAAAAGAAAGAAACAAGAAGGTATTCATTTCAAATTAAACATATAAAATGATTGATCTTGATGTAAAGTTTAACTGAACTATAAAATTTAACTGTAAGCATATATATTGACTGGGTGATTGTATTTGTATATTATTTTTGCTCTGGTGAAAACAGATTCTATTGAAATCCAAACATATTCACAGGTAAGTCACACTCAAGAGTCCAGTAAAACAAATTTTGTAGTTCATTCAACTTTTACTATTCATTATGCCATTTCATTACCATTACATTATCTAGAATTAATGATCACCTTAGTTTTGGCTTTGGCTCTCCTCTCTTCCATCTTCTCCCTCAGCTTGTCCACCTCCTCCTTCGTGCCATTCAGAACAACAATATCCTCATCTTTAAATGGATCCCCACACTAGAACACAAATCATATTCCAGATCAGAGATCAGCAAACAGCTTTAGAACTTCCATTTATTAACTGTTATTTCCATTAAATGTCCAAGCAAAGAATTTGACTATATTCAATTTGAAGTATAACTGTACTAAAATAGTAAAAAAGTTTTTTATTTCCACAAACCCCCATTTACAGAAAAAAAGGATATTTCCAAAATGCAACAAAAATCTGACATTTTCATGATCATTTCACATGAACATTCATTTAATTGACAAAAGTACAAAGAAAAGATTTTCAGTACTTTTACTGACAAACTTAATTTTATTGTATAAATATACACACATTCAGAATTTGATAAGAATTTGCCAGAGTTAAACAAAAGATGCACAGAATATTCAAGCAACACTGAGGCAGAAGACTACAGATCAAGCAGGTCGTTTGGGAGAAGGTGAGATATCATGACTGGTTATAAAAGAAGCATCAATCAAAGGCTCAGACTTTGTAAGCAAGGATCGTTCTGGTGCACCCCTTTATGTCAAATTTTGTAAAAGAATTATAAGTCAGTTCAAAGAAATATTTCCCAATACAAGACTGCAAAACTTTAGGCCTTTCAACATCTACAGTGCATAGTGTTGTGAAAAGATTCAGAGAATTCAAAGACATCCCAGTGCATAAAAGGCAAGATCACAAGCCACTGATGAACTCTTTGAACTCTGACACAAATATTCTCAGAAACACTTGGTAATAGGTGTTGAATTCACTGCACCAAAGATGAAAACAATCACCCAGACTGCAATCTGTGAAAAGTGAAAAAGCCAGCATCTGTGAAAGTGCGCAGTGCTGTGGGGGTGCATTCACAGCCACAGTATGGACGAGCTGTATGTGAAGAAACTGTCGACTCTTAGGTGTATATTTGATTTTAGAGAGACATGACAAAACTATTAGCCCCTCATTTAAAGATTTTTCAAAATTTTCCCTAGTGCTTTTTTAACAAGACAAGGAATTTTCAACATAGCATTTCTAAACATCCTAGTTTTATTTTGGATGCTTACATTATTTTACTTTGCACAAAGAAACAAATTTATTCCACAAACGTATTAGTCTCTCTGATGCTTAGAGTCAGTTGTGTATCTGTTTTGCTGGATAACAGCCTGCAGTCATTTGTTGTAGTTTTCAACAAGTCTCAGATACGTCTCCTGAAGAATCCCAGCCCATTCTTCTTCGATGAATCTCTCAAGCTCTTCCAAATTTGATATTCTTCTGGCATGGACCTTGGTTTTCAGTTCACCCTACAGATTTTTAATGGAGTTCAAGTCAGGGCTTTGTGCAAGCCAATCATTAACCTTTACTTTGGTCTTCTGGAGGTAGTTATTCACCAGCAGTGACATAATTTTTGGGTCGTTGTTGTGTTGGAAGAATTTTGTCCTCAACTGTAACTGACATCAAGGCAACGTCTGCTCCTGGTATATGAGTCAGCAGGACAATGCCAGAACACATTCTGCATCAGCTACAACAGTGTGGCTTCATACACGCAGAGCATGTGTGGCTGACTGGCCTACTTTCACTTCAAGTCTATCTCCTATTGAAAATGTATGGTGCATCATATAGAGGAGAATTAAATAATGGAATACGGACTGTTGAACAGCGTTAAAAAGTGTTACTAAAAGGGATGTAAATACAAATGCTAAATTTGTGTATATTTGCAAAACACAACTAAGTTGGTCATTAAACCTGTTGAAAAACTTTTCTTTGCACTTTTGTCAGTTAAATGAAAATTCACATGAATGAAAATATCACAGATTTTTGTTTTATTTAATTTTAGAAAGTATCCTAGCTTTTCTGGAAATAGGGTTTGCAATGTTTCTTGACTTTTGAAGACTAATGTTAAAAAATTATGTATGTGTTGCATACGATTCACAAATCTTGCCTTAAATACTGAATAAAAAGGACAATAGTGAAACAAATTTGACTGTAATAAACATAAATCAGACCTTACATAATTCAGGGTTCCTATTGATGCGTCTCCCACCTTGAAAAATACAGTACATTTCACAAGAATATATATGGCTGTTAGGGTACTTTCTCTGAAAAAAAGGCCCGTTCCAGCCCTGAACTTCACATCACATAATTAGATGTAGTCTAGGCTGTCCAGCTTGTCTTACCTGTGAACAATAAATATCCAAACATACCCTAAGCTTAACATTTATGAACAAAACCGAGAGATCACAAACACACACGTGATTTTTCCATTTTATTTGCATGGTGGATGCATTTGGTTTACTAAAATAAACACACAGGGGAAAACAGGCAAATTCAGTCAGACACACACACATCAATCAAATGACTAAGACTGAGAATGCTGCAGTTCTTTCAACAATTGAACCCTCCAGACATCCGCAATAGAATAAAACATTCTGTCACACTGAATCAAAAGTTTAATGTTTTTTGCAGAGCTAATGAAATGTCAGTGCCCGTACTGATTTTTTTCTTTATAGTAAACACGGTATTTGATTTATGATTGAATTTATCCACAACAGTTTGTAAAA
Source organism: Etroplus canarensis (assembly GCA_015106775.1). Taxonomy (NCBI): domain Eukaryota; kingdom Metazoa; phylum Chordata; class Actinopteri; order Cichliformes; family Cichlidae; genus Etroplus; species Etroplus canarensis. Next base: position 6,662 of record VUQH01000842.1, on the reverse strand, counting down.
TGTTTACAGTAACAGAGCATAAGAGATTCAAGGTAACTCTCACTGGTTTTTATGTTTGTGAAAGCCCCATCATTATAAAGACAAAGCTTTGTTTTAGAGAGGCTGACCTTTGAAAAGGATGCCAAAAAAATCTTTCATGCATATTGTTTGTGTTTCTAAAAATGACATAAGTAGGATGACTGCTTTATAAAATAGGAAAAACACACCCATATTCAAACAAATATTAAACCCCTGAGTAACCACCAGGGGATCCATTGTGTGGTCGTAATGCAGGCTGATTGGGTGTGAACTCTGGCCACGTGCTCTGTTTAACACAAGAGGGATAATCTCAGGAGCTGACCAAGCAGCAAACAAACTCTGTGGGCTGCTCTGAAGTCAGTCACTCTGCTGTCACCATTACCAAAAATGACCAGTGAGCTGAGCACCTTCCCATAAAGTCAGTTAATCAATGAGAATCCTTTTTAACTACAACAGGCAACAGGATGATAAAAAAGAGGAGAGTGGCACTGCACAGTGGACAGAAATATGCACATCGCTAACTGGGCAGATGAACTGGAATTTAACATATTTGAGAAAAAAAAAGAAAAACGGGAACATGTGGTAAAGAGGTATGAAGACTCATAATGGTAAGCAAGAGGACAAAAAAAGACAGATGCAATGCACCAGTGTGTAGGGGGGAACTAAAAGAGAGACTGTGTGTAAGTGTGCTATGTGTGAGTATGACACTTTAGACTGGGTGATTGGGTGTAACTTATAGTAACCAAGTAGGGACGGACTTCATCTCATGGGGATGTGGGAGGAGAGACTTAAGCAGCAGCAAACAACTAGAGAATAAAACACACAATTGCAAAACACTGTGGCTCACTCAACACAATCTCAAGCTCAGAGAAAGCAGCCTCCTGGCGAGGACAATCAAAACTAAACTTAGCTCAAAAGCACTGTACACACCACTGCTGCTGCTAACGATGATGGAGCCAAAGGAAATGGCTTCTGTTCACTGCAGGACTGGATTATAGCAAGCTCGCTCGGAGTAGCTGTTTAGGCAACACAGACCCAAACAGATGCTGATGTACGAAAGCAGACTTCTTCACTATAAGGAGTACGGACTGAACTGCATAAAAGGTAACAGGCTAAACGTTTCATTTCTTTGACTTTCTGTCCTTTTTTATTTATGCTATTACTGTGTACATTTCTATGTGTTACCTCTGCTGGAAGCAGCAATTTCAAAAAGATAAACTACAGATAAAATGTCAAAACGAACATTAGGAACATTAGGAATTAATACATAAATAGTTTAAGCAATAGACTGAGCAAGAAAAAAATCTGTCAGCCAACAAACAGCAACCTATTCCTTTATTTATGTGGTAGGCAGTAGCTGCTCTAATAGTCTCAATGTCAGAGGAGGACAGGGATCTCAGTGGAAGATTAGAGACACACATTTCCATGGTAGTCTCCCTGTGGAGGCTACCATGGAAATGTGAGGATGCTACCACGGAAATGCGCAGGATGCTATATTTCCATGGTATCTTCCTGCCTCTCTGTGATTGATAGTGTTCTCGGCAGCAGGGAGTCTCAAAGGAAGACATTTAACTGTGACTGGTAGGAATCGTCAGACACATCCAAACCTGCTCTGCCTTCCAGAAGGTACTGGGATATAAAAATTTTTGCTCATTATCTAATATTCCAATAAAAAAAAGAAGCATTTACATGAGTCCAACATTTCATTACCTTAACCTAAAGCAACTATTAAGTTGTTTTGCACCGCATTTTTTTAAAGCTAAACTGCACCACAACAAAGTCCTTCTAGAAATAAGCCTTGACGCTCGACAACCACCTGAAAACCTCTGAGTAGTTATTTAGATTTAGTAGTTATTTAAAAGCCCCTATCTACAGCAGTAGGAGAGAGCCTGATCATTAATTTTTATGGCCACAGGGAGATAAAAACCACATACACAGGTTCACCAGTAAGAGCTGATGAAAATGGTTCAAAGGTTTGGTGTCTGTGTTTCAAACTAAGATTAAAAAAATTTTTTACCCAAAAGTTAGATAAGCCATGTGATCATAATATCAGCATCACAATAAGGTTAATTTGTTTAGGTCTGCAAAGAATACAAGCTCACTGACATATCTAAAAATGAGTTCAACAAATGTTACCAATACACTGCATTAAAATTAAAAAATGTATGCATTCAGGACTTGAGTAAGTTGTTTTATAATGCTGTCCTTCCAAAGTGGCAGGAGATCTTTTGTATATCCTTGTATCTCACAGTGTGACATTTGTTTACTTGCTGTTCTCTGTTGTACCTTGTTACTCGATGTGGAAATAGTAATTAGCAAGAATTATAGAATAATTTATCACAGCAATGTAATTTTTGAAATAACAGCTTCATCTATGGAATAAACAAATAATGCAATCCTCAAATACTCACACCTTCTCAGGTTAATCTTGAGCTAATTTTACATTTTACATTTACAAATAACATCACATCCCAGAACAAGGCAAATTATAACTGGGAACTTATATTTGTTTTTACATTTTTAGCAAGTGATGATGCATTTTGTATTTATTAAACAACTGAGTAATAAACTACCCAACTATTTCATTATTTTCAACTTATGTTGTTTCCAAGAATGAAAAGTATTCAAACTAAATAATTACTACATTTAAATGGTTTATTTAAGTACTCTATATTCTGTAAACTATCTTCATATTTTGCTTATGTTTTACTAAACAGTTTTAGCAAAACAGTTTGCTTTTATTTTTGTTCTGTTTTGATGTGCTGACAATGTAGATAGAAAGATAAGAAAGAACGGCTCTCTACAACTGAATCACATTAGTTTCCATTATCAGAAAAAAAAAACTAAACACTTTCCTCTCAAACAGGAAGCTGCAGAGCTTGAGAGCCAGAACAAGGTTCAAATACAGCTTCTACCCAGAGGCTGCAAGACTTTTGAACTTTTAGACTTACTGACTCATCTGCACTTTATCCCTGTGTTGTGCTGCTTGTTTTAAATTAAGCTCATTCTTAAATACTACTCTGGTTTAGCATGCTAATCTGTTCTTAATCTGTATTCCACTTTATTATTTATTTACTATAGTTTTAGTATTTCAGTATAGCTTAGACTTTTATTATAATTTATTATGTTTTATGCTAGTCCTTTCATTCATTCATGTGTACACATGCTGAATAACAATAAACGAACTTTGAACACTAAAGATGGAATTGATCTCTTTGAGGATGTGAAACCAGACAATACACTGGAAGTTAATGCATCAATTATCACTAAACCACAAGAAACTGGCTTCATCAGTTTGGCCCAACCTAAATACTTAACCCTATTTTATATTCCTCAAGGATCCAGGACCCTTCTGCAAATAACCCAGGAGCAGGAGCGTTAACTGTGGTGGTGCTGGCAGACTACAGAGAAACAGGGCTATTATGCGCCAGCTTGAAGGGACAAAATGCAGCTTCATTTTCTGCGTGGGGATAAGTATTATCATCTTTTCATTCATTTATTTGAGGAACAGGGTGCCAACTGAGCTGAAGCACACACAGCCTCCAAGTTCCAGGCTCTTCTCCACTGTGTGTAAAGATTTTCTGCCTGGCATCGAGAAAAGAGTGAAACTGCACCACCCTAACTGCCAGGTATGTTTTTGTTCTTCTCATTACATCTAAGGAATGAAATGCACTGAAAATTACATTTTGGTAAAATTTTTCCTTCATCCAACAACAAGTTAGGAATGTGAACAGAGTCGTATTACCACACTGTTTTTTTGCCTTTTCTGATACATCAAATATTTTGCGTAATTGGTACCATACGTAGCATTTACAACGACAATGTGTTTGACAACTGGGGATTAGAAAAACAACATTATCTACAGTCCACATGATAGAAAAAAGTAGAAAGTCAGTTGAAAAATATCTGAATCAAGTTACTAAAAACATGTGCTGACACTGCCAACAAATGTGAGAATAGATTCTAGGAAATAAAAAATTACAAGTACAGTGGAACTATTAATATAGCCTTTGTTTTGTCTGCAGGTGGGCAGCTACATTCTAAAGGATGAGCTACAGTGTGCAAATTTGACAAGCGACCTACACTTTATAACAAGACCTTTAAGTAAAGTAGAGGAGGTCTACCCTTTAGCTTTCATTTTGACTGTTCACAAAGAGCTTGAGCTTTTTGTCCGCCTGCTGAGGGCCATTTATATGCCACAAAACGTGTACTGCATTCATGTGGATGCCAAGGCTCCATGGGAGTACCGGGTAGCCATACAGAAGCTAGTGAGCTGCTTTTCAAATACCTTCCTCTCCAGCCGCAGTGAAACGGTCACCTATGCTGGGTTTTCTCGCCTGCAAGCCGATCTGAACTGCATGAAGGATCTAGCAAAATCCAAGATAGCCTGGAGGAAGGTGGTGAACCTGTGTGGACAGGATTTCCCTGTCAAGACCAACCTTGAACTGGTACAGTACATGCAAAGCCAACAGTGGAGGGATAAAAACATGACACCTGGAATCAAACAACCAATGTCTATGAGGCACAGGACACAACTCCAGTATAAGGAGATTCTGGGCTCACATGTAGCTCTGAAAGGGCGAGGACTGAAGAAAAGGCCTGCTCCACACAACCTACAAATTTATTTTGGAACAGCCTACTATGCTCTCACAAGGCCTTTTGTAGACTTTGTTCTGAAAAGCCCTATAGCCCACGACCTTTTGGAGTGGTCGAAAGACACGTTCAGCCCAGACGAACACTACTGGGTGACACTCAACCATATTAAAGGTAAAATGTCGGTTTTAAATAGGTCCACAGATGCACAACAACATTCTTACGCTGTAACACAAACCCAGCATACAACTACTGACTATGATTATGTGTGGATTTTCTCCAACTGCTCTGGTTTCCTCCCATAATCCAAAGACATACCTGTTAAGTTAATTGGCAATTCCAAATTGGTCATAGGTGTGGATGCAAAACTGAATGGTTGTCTGTGTCTCTGTGAAATCCCTGAGGGTCTGGTAGCCTAGCTAGGGTATGCTTTGAATATCACCCTATGTAAACTGGAATAGCTGGACTACAGAAAGAAAAAAAAAAATCACTGCAACAAGTTTTTTTGTTTTGTTTGTTTTTTAAAGGTCACAGCATATTAGAATTTGCTCTTTGACACTTAGTCCAGATTGCTAATGTATAAGAAAAGTACACCACTTACACAAGTTATTTTATTTATACACATATATTAGGCTTTTTTTTTATATTGCACTCTGTTTGGTCCTGTATATTCATTTAGGAAAAAAAAAAAAAACCTTAAAAGTAAATACAACCCCAATTCCAAAACGCCTGGGACACTATATAAAATATAAATAAATGATTTGCAATGATTTGCAAATCACATAAACCAATATTTGATTAACAAAAGAAAAGAGAAAACATACCCAATGATACATTTTACCATTTCATGAAAAATACTAGCTCATCTCAAATTTGATGGCAGGAACAAGTTTCAAAATAGCTGGAAAAAGGAAAACAAAAGGATGGAAAAGTAAGTGGTACTAAAATGAAACCGCTGGAGAAACATGTATCTAATTAAGTTAATTGGCTACAGGCTAGTAATGTGGTTGGGTATAAAAAGAGCAACTTGGAGAAGCAAAGTCTCTTAGAAGTAAAGATGAGCTCATATTCTTCAATCTGAGAGAAAGTGCATCTACAAATTGTACAGCAATTTCAGAATAATGTTCCTCAATGTAAAGTTGCAAAGACTTTGAATATTCCATCATCTATAGAACATCATTCAAAGACATCTGTGTGCAAGGAACATGGCCAAAAATCAATACTGGATGCTGGTGGTCTTTGGGCCCTCATGCAGCACCTCATTGTAAACAGGCATGATTCTGTCATGGAGAGGGACAATCTGGCTTGTTTTCAGGGCTCACTTCAAAAGCCTGCATCTCTGATGGTGAAGGAGTGCATTAGTGCCTATGGTACTGGCACATCTGGAAAGGCACCATCAATGCTGAAAGGTATATACAGGTCTTCGAACAACATGTTTCACTCCAGACCAACTGAACATACTGTGTCCCATGAAATGCAAAATTCTACAAATAAGACATTAGCAATGTTCTTAGAGAAGCAACTGTTGCTGCTCATCGACCTGGGAAGGGTTGTACGGCCATTTTCAAACAATGTGAAGTCTATCACTGTGCAATGGGAAAGGTTGTTGTAGAGTACAATACCAGTTACTCAACGAATGCTGAGTAAATGGTATCCAATACCAGGCAAGAATGGGACAAAATTCCTCTCCCAAAGTTCTAGCAGCTGGTCTCAGTTCCCAGAAATTGAAGAAGAGGGGATGCTACACGCAAACATGGCCCTGTCCCAACATTTTTGTTTCTGCCATTAAATTCAAGAGCCACTTTTTGTTCTGTATTAAATGAGTCAACATTTCATGTTTTCCAATTTCTTTTGTGAATAAAATATCAGCTTATGAGATTTGCAAATCATTGCACTGCTATTTTACGCAGTCTCCCAAACTTTTAGGAACTGAAATTGTAAAAGGACCATTAGGCCATTTAACTAAGAAAAGCTTAGGGAAGTGATGAAGCTTAGGTGTGCTGCACTAGACAGGAAGTTGGAAGGTTACCAAACTAACCAGTTAGTTCTCA
>VUQH01000839.1:8009-41792 GCA_015106775.1 Etroplus canarensis | reverse complement strand
AAGAATTCAGCTGTGTACCAACCTGACTTCTGCACAACACAACTGATGGTCCCAACCCCATTAAGGTAAGAAATTCCACAAATGAACCCTGACAAGGCACACCTGTGAAGGGAAAACCGATTCATGAAGCTCATCGAGAGAATGCCAAGAGTGTGCAAAGCAGTAATCAAAGCCAAGGGTGGCTATTTTGAAGAATCTAAAATATAAAACATGTTTTGAGTTATTTCACACTTTTTTCTTCACTACATAATTCCATATGTGTTCATTCACAGTTTTGATGGCTTCAGTGAGAATCTACAATGTAAATAGTCATGAAAATAAAGAAAAACCATTAAATGAGAAGGTGTGTCCAAACTTTTGACCGGTAGTGTATATATAAAATAGTTGTTATAACTGTTACAGTGCTGGATTCTCAAAATAAAATTGCCCTGAGTTTAAATCAATGAGGTCATTGTATTTACAAGTATTCCTGTGGGACAAAATCTCTGGATTCATGCTGATTTAAATGCTCAGTTTATGACTTTTTTCCTACTTTTGAGTCTGTATGATGTCAGTGAGGGCAGATATCCTTATATGGTCATCTCAGGCACACAGCACAGGCTATGTGCAGTCTGCTGTTTAAACTTTATGTTCATGACTGGCAGCCAATCAGAAGAAAGTTGCTTAATAGAAAGGAGAGGAGCTGAAGTGACTTGTTTCATACAGAGGGGGAACTGAAGGGACTACATCAAGTCCCAGTATAAGTAAATATAATTTTGATCCTAACAAAAATTCACAGGTGGCTGGCTATTTCACTGACATCTGTGAGATTGCATTAAACATGTAAATGTGTTTTGATATCTGCAAAGCTATAGTGCCTCTTGTGAGAAAGTATAAAGACCAACAAAATGGACAAAATGTATTGGGCCAAACTTCTTAATCACTGAATTCAGGTGTTTCATTCAGTCTTATTGCTACATTTGTGAAAAACCAAGCAAAAAGGAATGAGTTTTAAAGAACTCACTGAATTCATGCATGGAACTGTAATAGGATGCCACCATTGCATCAATTTAGGGCCCTGCCATGATGATTTAACAAACTTATGCCAACGCATCCATTCATCTAAAATGCTGGCATATGCAGAACAGTGATATTAAATGGACATATAAAGAACGTAGTGCTAACATATATAATGCAATACCAGTGAATGCTAGCGTATTGCTGGCATTAACAACTTGAAGCCCATTTATACCACTTCCCTTAAATGCAGGACATATGTATTTAAATGGTAGCTGTATTTTAGAAACATGTTCAGTACAACTGGAACACGTCAAACGTCAATATCCGCTGAGGGAGGTTGGATATATGTTACAAATATGTTAAAAACACATTATTCATAGGTTATTAATACGTTTTGAGTACGCTAGACATTATCTCCACATATTTTGACATATGAGTAATGTGAGTCTCCATATGCATAAAGTATCTGCAACTTATGCCGGACCTATGAGCCATACGCTGACAAATGTTGGAGATTTTGTGCATGCTCAACATTTTCCAGCAACCTCGCCGTACTATGATGTATACCGGCGTACTTCAGCATGCTCTTAACTGATACAAAACTTACCTACTGTAGAACTTGATCAGCGTAGGCCAGCGTATTTGCAGATTTTTTCCTATACTTCGGCATATACTTGTTAAATCGTCAAGGTGTGACAGGGACTTTAGTTTGTGAAATTTTTCTCTCCTAGATATTCCATGATCAACTTTAAGTGGTATTATTGCAAAGTGGAAGCATTTAGGAACCACAGAAATTCAGCCAGCCACAAGGTAGCCCACGTGAAGTGCAGATCAGGATCACCAAGTGCTGAGGTCCAAAGTTCATAAATGTCCCCGGCACTCTGCTGACTCATTAACTGCAGAGTTCCAAACCTCCTCTGGCATTAACACCAGCACAAAAACTCTGTGCCAGGACCTTCTTACTTACAGTTAAGGAAAATCTTAATGTTTCGGCTTAACAGACATTTAGGCAATTCTTTACTTCTAACTTTGTGGGAACAATTTAAGGAAGGACCTTTTTGGTTCCAGCATGACTGTGCCTCAGTGCAAAAAAGTTGTGGAAGAACTTGACTGGCCCACACGGAGCCCTGACCTCAACCCCATCCAACACCTTTGGGATGAACTAGAACAGAGATTACAAGCAAGGCCCTCTCATCCAAAATCAGTGTTTGATGTCATAAATGCTCTTGTAGATGACTGGACAAAAATTTCCACATACGCACTTCCAAATCTTGTAGAAAGCCTTCCCAGAGGAATGAAAGCTGTTGTAGCAGCAAAGGGGGGATCGGCTCCATACGAATGCCTATGGATTTAGAATGAGATGTCGTAAAAGCTCCTGCAGGTGTAATGTGTAAGTGATCCAATACTTTTGTCCGTATTGTTCATTTTGGATTATTAATTTTCTGTCGGAATCATCAAAACCAGTTGGTTAGGTTTAAGAAAAAATAAAAGATTTGGGTTAATGTATATTTTAACAATGTTAAACATAGAAGAAGGAAAACTTACAGCTGCAGCAAGCTTTTCCTCCAATTTCTTGGTTGCCACGGTGATCAGATGTTTGACTCCCACTTACATATGACAGCAAGAAGTCAGCTACATAAAGAGTGGTCATTTTTAACCTGCCTTCAGAAATCAGCTTCTATTGTCTAATTTCTTCAGAAATTGTAATTTCATAACCATACTTGAAGTATTTCTTTGTTTCAGTAAAATTCACACATGTATAGATTCATACAAAAATTCATACACACACCACTGGATTACACACCTACTGCACATAGAGTATAAAATTGAAACTCATGCTGCTGCGCTGCTGTAGTTGCCTGGCAATATACTGAGCCGTGTTCCAGAAATAAACACAAACACCACAGAATATATGTGGAGAAGTATTTGTTATAATCCCTCTGCATATGCTCAGAGGAAGCAAAATATTTTCAGGAAATGAAAAGTGAATAAGGGAAATGAAGAAAACCAAATATATAGGGAGAAATGCACAGATTTTTTCTACAATATAGACTTTATCTCAGGTGTTTTCTCTGATTTTTTTCTCTGCTACCTTTTGATTCACTAGGCTGACTTTTAGTTTTTAATATCTTTATAGTTAATATGTAAAGCAACTGTACATGTGTGCTTTGACGACAAAAACATTTGCAGGGATTTCAATTGAACTAAATCAAATTATTTAAATCCGAACATTTAGAATGTGTTTGAGTGGGAGAGAGAGTAATATAGGACTGTGCAAAAGTCTTGAGCTGCCATCAATTTTTTATATTGAACAAACAACATTATTCATCCCCAGATGGGGAAATTCCAAATCGCCAACACTCTTATTGTTAGTTGTTACACACACACACTTTTACATGCAAACATGAAGTATTGAGGGAGGTTGGTGAGCAAGGCTGCCCATTGCAGGTGCCAGGGAGCAATGTAGGGGGTTCAGTGCCTTGCTCAAAGGCACCTCAGCAATGCTAAGGGGGTGAGCTGACATCTCTCTGGCGGGTCTTGGATGACCACCGGGTCCAGGTCTGGGCGGGTCTTAAGCCGGTGGCCTTCAGCAACCCTCTGGTTCCCAAACAAGTCTTCCAACACCCTGAGCCATTTGCTGCCCCCATGCAAACATAACATGCAAAAAGCAAACATAAATGTAAATGCAGTACATAATGCGAAAACGGTGTCTGTACAATTCTGACAAGCTCGAAAGTGAATATGTGATATGACCACTTTATTCTTATTTGAATGTTGGCTGTCTTTTGTTCTGTTCTTTGCCAAGATGATCCCGTAGTGCATCAGTAATGCTGATGTCTGGGCTCTGGGGAGGCCAGTCCATGACTGATGTTCTATTGTGTGTGTGTTTGTGTGTGTGTGTGTGTGTGTGTGTGTGTGTGTGTAGGTGTGTGTGTGTGTGTGTGTGTGTGTTTTAATATGTTGTCTCTCTTCTGGATATAAATTTAAAAAAAAAACTCTTCATACTCCATCTTCAGCTATGACCATCATCTCCTTCATGTTACCATCATGATACATTTTTCAAAGATAGAATTTGAGCAGAAGTGTTGTGTTGAGTTGGAATATTTTAATTATACTGTTTGGTTTATTATTTTGTAAGCTAGTCACCAGATTATTGTTTGCCACTCCAAATATATTTGAAATGTTGTGTATTATTCCAGAAACAAGATGTGGACCTTTTTAGTTCTTTACATCTTGGACGTCAACTTCTGTCAGGTTTGTCAGTAACACAACTGCAAATACAATCTTAAAATTAATTCTAATGTTAAATTATTAAAACCTTTTTTTTTCTTTGCAGGCTACTGAAAGAGGTAAGAGGACGTAGGAGGTTTGTGTATATACATAAGATAAGATTATTCTTAAAAATATGTTGTGTCTTTTGATGTCTGCTTGTCTTTCAGGAAATTCAACACAAATGTTATATGCCAAACTGATAATTGACCAAAATGCAATCCCAAATGTCACTGCGATACTTCAGCCTTTTGGGAATGACTCACTGCATGTGGACAGACCCACAATGACAACAAGTAAGCACATTTCTAATCTTCCAAATACTGCGCATTCTAATTAATAAAGAAAAAAATTCACACCAGAGTAAAACTCTTGTGCTTTTTTTCTTATAAGACTGTACATATGAAGGGATGAAGAAAAACTGCTTGTGCGAGCCAGGCCACATTTGGAGTGAAGATCTTTGTAGGTCTGATCTGAAATGTTGTGACAACAATAAATGTCAGTTGGCGGAAAACTCATCTGAAAAGTGTATTTTAAACACCACAGGTATTTGGTAAATTTTACTATCACATATGTATTTATTTGTGTGCATCAAAGTTAAAAGCATCCCAAAAATTGACATTTTTCTCCTCACAGTTGCCATCATGGGGATTCTTCGTTTGACAGGGCATACATATCAAAATTGTCTGTTAGATAGAGGAACTAAGGATTATGAGGAATGTAAAAGAAAGTTGTTGGTACAGGTAAAAAAAAGGGGTATTTAAAAGTATGCAGTGTGTTACTTAATTAAACTTTAGAATTAATAATACTGTAATTAATTCAGTTTTTGTCCTTTTTTATCTCTTAGATGAAAGAAGTGTATAGCACTCTAAGGGGATTTGACTCTTTAAAAATTACACAATTTAGGTATATACATTACTTACAAATACAATGTTTTGTTTTATATTTATTTGTTTTAAACATGTGACTGAAATTTCTCTCTTTTTCTTAATTAAAGGGTTGGAAGCATCATCACTGAATTTGATATGGTCATTGCTTCCACCATCAATTCACAAGAACTGATCAATAAATCACAAGACTTGAGTCTTAACCTGTCAGCTGCTCTTAATTTGGAGACAACAGGTAATTTGATCTGTGGAGGGATGCACAGAATAAAAATTAACTTTGGCCTGGACTGAAGTATGGCTGAAGATAATTTAACAGAAATTCCGTTAGATTCTTATTAAATGCTCTGTCCACCAATTTACCTTAGACTGAAATACACTAAATGGACCAAAATGCTGGGACACCTACATATTTCACCTAAAGGAGCTTTTATGACATCTAATGCTAAATCCATAGGCTTTAATATGAAGTTGGTCCCACCTTTGCAGCTGTAACAGTTTCCCCTCTTCTGGGAAGGCTTTCTACAAGATTTTGGAGTGTGTCTTTGAGAATTTTTTGCCCATGCTTGAAGAGCATTTGTGAGATTAGACACTGCTGTTTAATGAGAGGATCTGGCTTCCAATCTCCAATCTAGTGTATCCCAAAGGTGTTGGATGGAGTTAAGGTCAGGGCCAGTCTGATTCTTCCATACCAAACTCATCCAGCCATACCTTTATGAACTTGTTTTGTGCACTGGGGCACAGTAATGCTGGATCAGATAAGGGCCATTTCCACTCTGTTCCCACAAAGTTGGAAGCAAATAATTATTGTCTTGGCAAGTTGAAGCATCAAGATTTCTCATCATTTTATGGAAGAGGCCCAGGCCAACCCCAAGAAAACAACCCATCAATACAGTTGGCACAATGCTGTCAGGCGGGTAACATTCTCCTGGTATTGGACCAGCTTAGGCTCATTTATCAGGCTACTGTGAAGCGTGATTGGTCACTCCACAAAACACGTCCACTGCCTCAGATTCCAACGGTGATGTGTTTTGCATCTATCGGGCACTTGGCATTGTGCTTAATTTTGTAAGGCTTGCGTGCAACTGCTTTGCCAAGTAAACTCATGCCATGAAGCTCCCAGCTCACAATTTTTGTGCTGATGTTAATGCCAGAGGGGGTTGTAACTCTTAGTAACTCTAACAGTTATTAAGACAGTAGGGCATTGGCTACCTTTATAAACTATGTGCCTCAGCACTCTGCAGCCCCACTGTGTAACTGTATATTATCTGCTACTTTGTGGCTGAATTGCTGTGTTTCCTAAATGCTTCCACTTTTAGTTGACCAGTTGATTGTGAAATATCTAAGAGGAAAGAAATTTTACAAACTGACTTGTGGTGACAGTGGCATCCTATTATAGTGCCACTGAATTCAGTGAGCTCTTTTGAATGACCCATTTTGCAACTGTTTGTAAAGGTAGACTACATGGCCAGGTGCTGGATTTTGGATTTAGTGATTAAGAAGTGTGGTCCAATGCTTTTGTCCATATAGTGCATCTCAGCAATTACTGAATGGATTTACACAACATTTTGTATATATACAACCCTTTTAGGGACCCTTTGCAAAGTGTAAATATAAACAGACTGCACTGGTCGGCAAATTATTCAAACTCTATATTTAGTTAAAAAATAGTACAAAGATAACATATGTTAAAACAAAAAATTTAAATAAAAAGATTTGCTCATTTTGATACCAGCAATAAGTTTCAAAGAAGCTAGGACAGGTGGCAAAAATCATGGAAAAATTGTCAAATGGGGAGGCATGCAGGGGTAATTTGCATATACACAGAATTTGGAGCAATATGCATTCACCTGCTGCTTTATTAGATATACCTGTACAACTGCTTGTTAATGCAAATATCTAATCAGCCAGTCACATGGCAACAACTTAGTACATTTAGACATGTAGACATGATCCTGCTGAACTTCAAGCTGAGTATCAGAATGGAATAGAAGGGTGATTAATTTATTTTAAGTGAAGATGGCATGGTTGTTGGGGTCAGATGGGCTAGTATTTCAGAAACTGATGATTTTCTGGGATTTTCTTGCACAACCATCTCGAGGGTTTACAGACAATGGTCTAAGAAAAGAAAAAATGTCCAGGGAGCAGCAGTTCTCCAAGTAAAAATGCCTTGTTGATGCCAGAGGTCACCAGAGAATGGCCTGACTGCTTTGAGCTGACAGGAAGGTGTCAGTAACTCAAATAACCACTAGTTACAACCAAGGTATGCGTCTCTGAATGCACAACACGTCAAACCTCGAAGCAGATACAGAAGCAGCAGAAGACCACACTGGGTACCACTCCTGTCAGCTATGAACAGGAAACTGTGGCTACAGGTCACACAGGCTCACTAAAATTGGACAACAGAAGATTGGGAAAACATTGCCTGGTCTGATTAGTTTCAGTTGCTGTTGTGACATTCAGGTGGTTGGGTCAGAATTTGGCATTTGGATTTTTGAGACATTTTGGGCCCCTTAGGATTAGTTGAGCATCTTTGAAACACCACAGCCTACTTGAGAAAGGCTGACCATGACCATGACCTTTATGACCGCATCATCCTCTGATGGCTGCTTCCTGCAGAAAAACATGCCATGTCACTAAGCTCAAATCATGTCAAACTGGATTTTTGAACATGAAAATGAGCAAGACAATGGCAAAGCATATTCTGTGTACTTTCAATAGCATATCTCCTAAATTAACCTGCCTGATGCCCAGATCTGTCCCACACTGAAAACATGCAGACCATATGGTTGAAACCACAACATTATCTCCACCAGATTGTTGTTAGACTGCAAAAACTGAGCTGCAGACAATCAAATGTTGACATTGTTTTAACCTAGAAAAGAAGTCCAGTCAGCTAGAGTAAGAAATGTAGATCAGATTATTGCAGTTCATGAATTAAATCCATCTTTCTTTCTTTCTTTAAACAATTATAACTAATCTGGTTAGTGCATGGTTGTGAACAGAGGTCTATGTATACTTTCTCCACATACACAAAATACTCTTTCTATAGCCTGTCTTTTAAAAAACGCTAAGCAATTCATGGTTATCCACATATAAATTCTGTCTCATTTGTTGCATGGTGAACTTAATGCAATGGACTGTTAGAATATGTCCCTGATGTCAGCATAATAAGCCCAGGGGTACATCAAATTGAAGCAAGCAATAAAATAGCTCAGCAGGCTCAGAGACGCATTATGGAGGTGGAGGTTGTGAGTCTAAGACATCTAGGGTAGAAAGCAGTTCTTGAACACAAACTTTATCTTGCTAGAAAATCTAACAACAGTGTCAAGGTAATGTTTAAAAACTACGTTCATTTAACGTAGATGGAACAGCTGCAATGTCAGTTCAACTTTCATTTTTGGAACTATTTTTCAACCATGAGTAGACATTGACAAAAAAATACACCAGGCAACATTTTTTTCAGCATAGAAATGTTTGCTGGGAAGCAGGAATGTGAAAATATTTCTCTGTCAGAACCACAGAAACTGGTTTCCACCGTGACAACAGAGATATCCAGACTTTGAAACATAATGCTGGCATCTAATTCAAAATAAACACACACTTTAAAATTATATATCTTAGTTCTTAAGTTTTTAATTAAATATAGGTTTTGAATTCTTTAGAAACGAATTGCTTTCTGTTTATATATTTTACAGTTTGCACTGAGGGTGCCCAGAGAATGAATCCTAATGCCATGAATCCTCTCCTGACTCATTCAGCACTATTAGCAGGCACACATTGTCATTTATCCACATATATATGTTTTCACACACTGGGTTTCTAAAAAAATGTGGTGCAAATATCATATCAAATTTTGAATTGGTTCACACTGAGGAATGATACCAGCATCATGCTAACATGATGAATTGGCTGCTGGAGTTAAGTACTGTATAGCATCACAGAGCTACTCGCTCAGCTGCAGGCATGATAGTGTACTGTTTCAAATATTCCTAAATTTAAAACTGCACAGATAAATATTTTAGTTTTAATAAAGGCTCAAATAATAATTTTATGTTAGGACGTTCTTTACACATTCACATTTCCCTAAGGACATTGTAGAGACCAAAAACCAAACTAACAGAGTGACTTTAGGACACTGTCCTAAATTAATACTAATGAACTTGCTCTATGAGTAAACTGAATTAGGTAGGTTTATTTTAAAGTGAGATTGTTCAGAATACACTACTGGGAATCAGCAGATTTTGATACCTATTAAACTGACTGGGTCAATTCACCTAAATAAATTCATAAAACATTCCTAATTCAAAGCCCAACTTCTATGGTTTTTTTGTTTGTTTTTCAAAAATGATTAAAGTCATAGATTGTTCTAAACCCTATGCATCTAGTTTTAGTTTTAAGTGATAAGGTTTAAGTTTTTTACAAAATGGAAGTACCACTCAATCTGTTGTGCTCACAGTACTTGACATTTTTCAACAACTGACTGCCAGGTGACCGTATTTCTGCACTGCATACCATATAGATGTCACTTGTTTGTGTGTGTGTGTTTCTGCAGGTGTTGTCCGCTTAATAATGCCACCAAGCCCGGTGTGTTATGAAAACAGCACCAATATCACATGCACATCGGACGAAGACCTGGGAGACAGCCCAGTTTGGCGTATAAAGAATGCCAATGGAGAATCTATCATAGTTAATGGAACAGTCTCAACTGTGACAACATTGTCATCAAAAAGCTCGAGTAGACTCGAGCTCAAACAAGTGTCAGAACTCTGGAAAGGTATGCTTAAATCTTGTTTGTATGTTAGTATAACAACAACAACGACAATAGTAATAAAAAACTTGGTTCTTCAAGTGGTGAATGATCCTAATTAATCATTCTGTCTGTAATAATTCTATATTATTATTATTATTATTATTGTTATTATTATTATTATTATTATTATATATTTTGTTCTATATGTAGAGAGCTGGATGATATGATGGAGAGAAGGAAGGCAGATAGTGTGTTCAAGAGACCAGGTGCAAGGGAAGAAGGCCAGAGGTGGATTCCATTTGTTCCACCATGGTGCAGAAGGAAAGTAGGGGTAATCTTGAAGGAATAATATGTGAAGCCTGTTCTAAAGGGGAAGGCTGTCAGATAGAGTTATGATTTTTAAGCTGGAAACTGAAGGTGTGATGCTGAATGTTGTTAGTGCATATGCCCCACAAGTTGGATGCCAGTTAGAAGGGAGAGAGGAATTCTGGAGTAAGTTGAATGAAGTGGTAGAGAGTATTCCCAGGGGAGAGAGGGTGGTGATTGGAGCAGACTTCAATGGGCATGAAAGTGAAGAGAAGAGAGGTGATCAGGAGGTGTTGGGTAGGTATGGTGTTAAGGAGAGAAATGTAGAGGGACAGATGGTAGTGGATTCAAAAAGGATGGAAATAGCTGTGGCGAACACATATTTCAAGAAGAGGGAGGAACATAGAGTGACCTACGAGAGCGGAGGAAGGTGCACCCAGGTGGACTATATCTTATACAGGAGGTGCATCCTGAAAGAGATAGGAGACTGCAAGGTGGTGTCAGGGGAAAATGTAGCTAGGCAGCATCAGATGGTGGTCTGTAGGATGACTTTGGAAAACAATAAGAAGAAGTGAGTGAAGACAGAGCCAAGGACTAAATGGTGCACGTGGATGTGTAGGGTGTTTAAGGATGAGTGAAGAAGTGAGGACAGCTATGAAGAGAATGAAGACTGGAAAGGCAGTTGGTCCAGATGACATACCTGTGGAGTTATGGTGGTGTCTAGGAGAGAGGGCAGTGGACTTTTTAACCAGATTGTTTAATACAATCTTGGAGAATGAGAGAATGTCTGAGGAATGCAAGTAAGGTGCACTGGTACCGATCTTCAAGAATAAGGGTGATGTGCAGAGCTGTAGTAACTACACAGGGATCAAGTTGATGAGCCACACCATGAAGATATGGGAGAGGGTTGTTGAAGCTAGGCTAAGAAGAGAGGTGACCATCAGCGATCAGCAGTATGACTTCATGCCGAGAAAGAGTACAATAGATGCAATGCTTGCATTGAGAGACTTGATGGAGAAGTATAGAGAAAGTCAGAAGGAGTTGCACTGTGTGGATATAGAGAAAGGATATGATAGGGTGCCAAGAGAGGAATTGTGGAATTATATGAGGAAGTCAGGAGTGGCAGAGAAGTATGTGAAGGTGGTGCAGGACATGTATGAGGACAGTGAGACAGTGGTGAGGTGTGCAGTAGGAGTGATGGGTTCAAGGTGAGGGTGGGATTACATTCTGTGCAAAGGAAATCAGAATTTTTAATCAGAAATAAAATCAGTTTAGAAAATTGGCATCTGTTACAATTTTATTACATGAAACGTGATGCTGCACAAGAGTTTAGGCATCACTTTGTGTTAGATAATTTTTTGCAAAGTGAAAAAACAAAACATTGTTTAAGCTTTTTACTTGAGGAAATGTTACAGTCCTATTTAGGTAGTTCAAAAGTGGACAAGCTGTATAATCAAAATATATTTGACGTGTTTAAAAGTCAAAGTATTTATTATGTAGAATGTCACTTCTCATAATAATATACATACTGAATCATAATTTTTGGTTATGGATTTGCTGTGTGAATCATTTTAACGTTAAAGCTGCTGTTTGGTTTTATCACCACGTGGCTTGTTCTGTAATAATCAAATATATCTGCAAAATAATAAGTAACCAAAGCTTTAAAATAAATAGTATAGAGCATAAAATCTAGAAGAATAGAAGAAAAAGTAGCATAACAGAAATCTGCACTTCAGTAAACTACTTCAGTGCTTGCACCAGGGGGAGTCATACTTCAGGAAGAGCTAGTGCCAGCCCATGCACTCCACCCCCACCCAGGACATGCCCCTGGCTTTGCTCCCACATCATTTACTCATTGCTTGAATATACCGCACCATGAATTGTATTTAATGCAACACTGGATGGTAATTGGTTGGCATTAAACAGCAAAAGCTGCTGGAACAGTATTAGAAGTTGTACAACACTCACCCAGTTAGTCATCTCTGTATGCTTTGTCATAAACTGAATATAAAGGACAATTTCTCTTTTCAATCCCTTCCAAACATCCTATCTTATTTCATCCTAACAGCATTTATGTTTAGTTTAATTTGCTGTTATATTTGCAAATGCTGTGTAGTGAATACATACGTATGGATATCCATCCTTAACTCCCCTGTCTCAATGCTAAATTAGGTAAGAGCATAACATTTTATGTTAACTGATTCTTTATAATATAGTATGGCAGAAAAGTTTCTTCATTTTTGTCAAAGTCTTGGTCTTGGATTTGTTTCACAGACTATTTTTCCTGCCTTCAAGTGGTCAAAAAATCAGTTATTTTGGGGTGTATTACAAATTCCTTTGCTGCCTGGACTGTCTGTCTGTAACATCATCAGGATTATCTAAACATTTTCTATTATAACATCAGGGTCCTACATATGCTGGATTAACCCCCTTCCTATTTCTTTTCTTAGGAGAATACGTATGTGTCTATGAGCAGAAGAAAAATTGTAATAAAACAACAAATGAATGTTTAATCACGATATCTCACAAAGCCCGTGCTGAACTGGATATATCCCTACTGCCGAACATTGATGCCTCCACGGAGCCTTCATTTCCACGCTGTACAACTACATTGGATGTTTTGAATATACAAGCCAAATGTGAGATAAGGAATGACACTGAAAATTATACTGTGGAATGGGAAGGTGTTGCCATCTCAAAAAGATCAAAAACTGATCGTAAGCACATTTTCCTGTTCTTATTTGCCAATTATTTTCAATGAATTCCTGTGTAAAGCTGCTACAGAAATACTTGACATGTATATGTGACCCTTACAGGTGGTGAAACACTAGTTTATACAGCAGATAAACTAATTAACTGTGCAGGAAATGACTCTGCAGCACTAAAGTGTATATTTAAGAACAGGTGTAATCAAACCAGATTTGCTTCAGTGCCCTTGCTGATCATTAAAGGTATGTTCTTGTAATTTGCAATGTGAATTGTATGCATTATTGCCCACTAATGATCCCACAATGGAAGCTAAAAGTAGTGCTTTTGCCTTTGATAGGCAAATTTTAAAAAAAAAAGTGATCCTTTATTTAAATATGGCCAACAACTTTTGTCTCATGGTGCATACCGTACATTTTAAGGTAAACCCCCTACAGTATTTATAAATAATTAGGTGCCTTATGATGACCATTTAAGGAAAATATAATTGCCATTTCAAATGCAGGAATTCAGATATATATTTTATTATGATTTCATATTTTATGTTTTGCTATTTTACACTACCTTGGACTATATAATTTAACTGAGCACATATGTGTGCAAAATAAGTCTGGTAGTGCAAAGTAAATGTAATACATATGTAGGATGTATCTAGGCCAATAAGTATATACATAAAATTTTATGAAATACATAAATTAGAAATGGAAACTGCAACAATGACAGTATGTTGGTGAGATAGTGATGGATATAGGGATAGTGACATACTGAAATATATTGCAGTACAAAACAAAAGGGGCTCAAATATATTGTATCTTTTAATACTTATGAAAGCCAAGTATGAGGAGCGTGAAGTTGGAATATTTATTTATAGTTAGGTAATATAGATTACATGAAGCAAGGATGGAGTGATTCTGTACACATCAAATATTTGTATGATACTGAGTAGGAAATATTTTATGCTTCACCTACAACAGAAACTCACTTTAACTTATTCTTGTCTAGAAGTTAATTTTTGAGAGTTTTTTAGTTACTATATGAAATTTTCTTCCTGAAAACAGCCGGTGACCCCTTCTGTTCAGCTGAGAATGACTGGGGAGACACCAAAGCTGGTTTCACTGCACTTTTAAAATGCAAGAACTCTGCTGGAAAAAGAAAAAGGGAATGCATGTAAGATTGCAACTAATGATTCGTATTTGTACCTCTGCCTAGAAGATTATCGTTTCTCCAGTGTTGCATTGTCTGTCTGTTTGTTTGTTTGTGTGTCTGTTTGTCTATATGCAATATAATGTAAAAAATTTTGAACAGATTTCAAAGGTTTTTTTTAGGTTGGGGTGTGGTATTAGTAACAAGCCATTTTAGTTGGAGATGGTCTGGATCACGATGTGGATACAAGAAATTATTTATGATTTTGTTACTGTTGTGGGATGGGGCAGTTTCAAGAAATTTAGTTCCAGTTCTATAAATAATTGCTATAATGTTTGCTTAAAAATTGCAGTGCAACATCTTCAAATGGTCTACCATACTGAAGTTTGCTCAGGACCCAAGTAACATTCCAGATTATTCAGAATGTTTAAATACATAGGGTTTAATGAGAAATGTGTTAAAGCTCTATGATGCAAAGAAAAAGCCACATGTAAACCATCCAGAAATGCTGTGTCTTCTCTGGGCTAAAGCTAATTTAAAATGGACTGAGGCAAAGTGGAAAATGGTCAGACGAATCAAAATGTGAAATTCTTTTTGGAAATCATGGATATTGCATCCTCTGTGCTAAAGAGAAGAGGGACCGCCTGGCTTGTTATCAGTGTTCAGTTCAAAAGCCTGCATCTCTGATGATGTGGGGGCGTATTAGTACTTATGATATTGACAACTTGTGCATCTGGAAAGGCAACAGCACCTCTGAAAACTCTCCATATGCTTTTAGTTTTTCAGAAAAAGGCCCATCAGAAACTCTATACAGAAATGCCCCAGGTGGTTGATGGACTCAGACCCTAAACCTTTTTGTTATGAGGTGACAGTGCTAACCACTACGCACTATGTTACACACTAGGCTGTTTCTTTGTGGAATTTGCATGTTTTCCCTATGCCTGCATAAGTTCTCTCCAGGTACTCCAACTTCCTGCCACAGTCCAAAGACATGCAGGGTTAGGTTAAGTGTTGATTCTAAACTGGCCAAAGGTGTGAGTGTGACATCACAGAAACAGCACCCGTGAAGGTTACTAATGATCTTCTTATAGCCTCCAGCAACGGACTCACCTCTGCCTGTTCTTCCAGACCTCTGTGCAGTATTCTATTTCACTGATCACAGCACTGACACTGTGAGGAATCTTGGAATCATTTTTGACCAGGACATGTCCTTTAATGCACACATTAAACAAATATGTAGGACTGCCTTCTTTCATCTGCACAGTTTCGCCAAAATTAGAAACATCCTGTCTCAAAGTGATGTAAAACTAATTCATGCATTTATTACTTCTAGGGTTGATTATTGTAATTCATTGCTGTTTGGCTGTTGTAAAAGCTCCCTAAAAATCTTAAATTGCCCCAAAATGCTACAGTACTTGATAGGGGCTGGAAGGAGAGATCATATTTCCCTTATGTTGGCTTCTATTCATTGGCCTTATCGTATCATATTTCCCTAACAGAATACTTAGCTCTCAGAGTGCAGTCTTTTTTGTAAAATTTTTTAAAATTAGAATGGGAGGCAGATCCTTGAGTTATCAGGCATCTCTCCTGTGGAACTAGTTCCCAGTTTTAATTCAGGAGACAGACACCCTCTCTACATTTATGATTAGGCCTAAAACTTTCCTTTGTGATAAAGTGGATAGTTAGACTTAGGTATGCTACTGGGTTTAGGCTGCATTGATCATTTCTTCTCCACCAACCTCTTTTCGCTCCCCATACATTTGTTACTGTTGCATGTCATTAAATGTTGTCTTCTTTCTCCCATAGTCTGTGTCTCTCTTTGCGCTCCGTTCTCTCTTCTCTTTCCCCTCATTCCAACCACTCAAGAAAGATGGCTGCCCCTCCCTGAGTCTGGTTCTGCCAGAGGTCGCTTCCTGTTAAAAGGGAGTTCTTCCTTCTCACCTTCACCAAGTGCTTGCTCACAGGGGATTCCCTGACTGTTGGGGGTTTCTCTCTCATACTTTAGGGTCTTTACCTTACAGTGTGAAGTGCCCTGAAGCACATTTTGCTGTGAATTGGCGCTAAATGCATAAAGTTGAATTGAAATTGAAAATTAATCAATAGCAGTTCCCATTTGTGATATATTTCCTGTGAAGAGATTGAATAATAAAATTTATCTTTTCAGTGAGAACAATAGATGGGGACCTGAGGTATCAGAATGTGTGAATTCCGATCTGAACAATGTGCTGGAAAATGCTCTAGTAAGCAAATTTTTATGACTGAAGTTACCAAAGAAATCTTTATCACATGATAAAAATTCAACTATAACTTATACTTAATTTTCTCATAAAAGCAGAATATGAGCTAAAAAAATTAAACTAACTCAGCTTTTTGACAAAATCAGATCTATTACCTCATTTAGTTAATGCTGGCCAGTAAAGCTTTTTTGTTGTTACAGATTTCGGACACTGGACTCGGCTTACTCAGTGAAAACGCAGCAAAAATATTTTCCATCCTTAAGAATGTCACTAATAAAACAGAGACTATAAACTCTTTTGCCAATGTGAATGCATCAGTTGCCGTACTCAGCACCATGAGTCTAAAGCTGAAAAATGTAAATGAAACCACAGCAAATGTAAGTACCAAAGAATCTTTATTTCTATTATTATTTTTAAAAAAACTTAAGAATTCTGAGGATTCAAATCTTCAGTATTATTTGGTGTCCTTAGATTTACTGAAGTCCTCTTTACATACAGAAATACAGCCTATGTATTTGCAGTTCACTTTACAACAAGTTATACCTTTGGGTTATTACTAATGCAAACCAAGCATTTCCTGCTGGTGCTGCTTCACATTAAAAGTGCTTAACTGACCCTAATCCTGTTCCTTTTATTGTGAATAAGCCACAGGTAATGCAGAGTATTTGTCACCAATTTATTTATTTATGAAAGTGAATTAGTTGTAAGCATTGCTCAAAGAAATCAAATGATAATAGCCAGCTTGCATGTGCCAAATTTAGTGTGTCCTATTGCTGTCCAGAAAAGCCATATGCTGTTGGAAATTATACTGTGGTGTGCAGAAGTATTCACCCCCTCAGCATTTTTTATATTTTTGTGGAAACTGTAATTTAAATGAAAGTTTTTTTCTTTTTTTTTAGTAATAGTAAAAGTTGGTGACATGCATTGAAATTCACTTCAAAATCTAATTTGAAAAAACATGCTGTATGCATACGTCCCCCCACCCCCCAATTTAAAAAAAAAAAAAACAAAAGAAAAGAAAAAGAAAAAGCAAAAGCCAGTACTTTACAATTACAGTTGTGCAGATCTCTTATGGTATGTCTTTTTGAGCTTGGCACATCTATTCTCTGGGATTTTTGCACATTCTTCAAATCAACACTGCTCCAGCTCCTTCAAGTTGGATGGGTTCTGCTGGTGTGTACAGCAATCTTTAAGTCATGCCAATGAGTCTCAACTAGAGTGAGATCTGGCCTTTTTTATTACAACACATGAACATGTTTCCCCTTAAACCACTCAAATGTTGCTTTAGCAGTAGGTTTAGGGTCATTGTCCTGCTGGAAGGTGAAGCTTTGTCCCAGTCCCAAATCTCTGGAAGACTGAAACAGGTTTTCCTCAATAATTTCCCTGTATTTAGCACCATCCATCATTCCTTCAATTCTGACCAGTTGCCTTGCTGATGAAAAACATCCCCACCTCATGATGCTGCCACCACCATGCTTCACTGTGGGGATGGTGTTATTAGGGTGATGAGAGGTGGTGGGTTGGTGCCAGAAAATGCGTTTTCTGTGATGGCCAAAAAGTTCAAGTTTAGTCTCATCGGACCGGAGGGCATTTTTCTATATGTTTGAGAACCATGTTACATGCCTTTTGGTGAACTCTAAACACGCTAGCAATGGCTTTTTTCAGGCCACTCTTCCGTAAAGCTCAGCTCTGTGGAGTGCACTGCTTATAGTGGTCCTATGGCAGATACACCAGTCTCCGCAGTGGAGCTTTCCAGCTCCTTCAGGGTTACCTTTGGTCTCTTTGTTACCTCTCTGATTAATGCCCTCCTTGCCTGATCCTTGAGTTTTTGGTGGACAGCCCTCTCTAGGAAGATTTGTTGTGGTGCCATATTCTTTCCATTTTGTGATAATGGATTTAATGGTGCTTTGTGGGATTTTCAAAATTTCAGAAATGTTATATAACCCAACCTTGAATTGTACTTCCCCACAACTTTTTCCTTGATCCGTTTTGGTTTCCTTGGTCTTCATGGTGTTGCTTGCTTGGTGGTGCCTCTTGATTAAAAGTGTTGCAGACTCTGGGGCCTTTCAGAACAGGTATAGATTTACTTAATGTGACACTTAGATTGCACATAGGTGGATCTTATTTAAATAATTATTTGACTTCTGAATGTCATTGGTAGCACGAAAATACATATGAGCACACTACTTTTTGGTTTTTTATTTATTAGATATTTTTAAAATTGTTTTGTTTTGTTTTTCTCTTTACAAGTATTGACTCTTCTGTGTAATATTTTTGTGTAAAATCCAAAAGAAAATCCCACTAAATTACAGATTGTAATGGAAAAAAGGAAGTGTCCCCTGTAGAGTAGTGGTTTGCGCATTCACCTTACAAGCGAAAGGTCCCTGGTTAGATTCCAGGTGGGGACACAAGCCCCTCTCACCATGGAAGGTTGCGCCAGGAAGGACATCAGACGTAAAACCTCTACCAAATTACCAATGTAGATGAATCTGCTGTGGCGACCCCCTGGTGGAGAATACAAGGGAGCAGCTGAAAGATACTCTCAATGGGAAAAAAAGGAAAAGTGCCAAGGGGGTGAATGCTTTTGCAAACCACTCATTCCTGATTCATTATAATGATGAAGCTCCCAATAATTCTAATCTCATGCCCATGATCTATCTATCTATAGTCTTTTGTATGATTTATTTTGAATATGCTGTGCTTATATCAGCTACAGTTCTTATTTTTCTTCTTTTCAGGATCTTCTGGACTCATCCAGCAATCTGCTGGAAGAATCTCTTGAAAGTGCATGGAAATCAGCAAAACCTGATAGAAACTTCACACTGGCGGAGAGATATCTGACTTCTGTTGAGAATTTAATTGAGATATCAGCCATAAATTCTAGCAAAAAAAATCATCTTCAGGTAGTAGCATGCACAAATGAACCATGCACCAATACTGTGTTCAATGTCACAGTTAATCTCCAAAACAAAGGAAATGCCTTAGTAAAAACAGCTGGATTCAGAAACCTGGAGAATTATTTGCCCAATAACAGAGTCAATGTAGAGCCTAACAGTATTGTTGTCTCAACAACTACTGAAAGAAAAAATGACATTAAAATTACGATAAACTTCGATTTGCTCAAGCCAAGGCCTCGTGATGTTCAGATAGATTGTGTCTTTTGGGAAAACACCACTGGAAATTGGTCAACAGGTGGTTGTGAATGGGGGGGTCCTTCTGATCCGGGAAAGTGTACTTGCAACCATCTGTCCTCATTTGCCATTCTGATGTCAAAAGAAGCTATTAAAATCCCTTGGGAGAATGAGATAACCTATGTTGGACTGTCTGCATCAGTTTTCTCACTTATTATCAGCCTTATGATAGAACTGATTGTCTGGAGTGATGTGGTCAAGACAAATACCTTATATTTACGCCACATTGCCCATGTAAACATCTCTCTATGTTTGCTAGTGGCAGACTGCTGTTTTTTAGCATCTTCAGAGCCAGAACACATTTCAGACCTGTGGTGTAAAACTGTATCACTTCTGAAGCATTTTTGCTACCTGGCCATGTTCTTTTGGATGCTGTGTCTGAGCAGCGTACTCCTTCATCAGGCAATTTTCCTCTTTCATAAAGTCAGCAAGAAAAACTACCTGAGGTTCTCGTTAATCCTGGGCTATGCTTGTCCTTTGCTCATTGTTTTCATCACATTTCTCACCAACCAAGGTGGAGCTGAAGGCAGCTATTATGACAAGAAAACCTGTTGGCTGGTTTTTAAAGGACTTCTGAAAGGGACCATCTTTACATTTATCCTACCAGTT
Organism: Etroplus canarensis; assembly: GCA_015106775.1. Taxonomy (NCBI): domain Eukaryota; kingdom Metazoa; phylum Chordata; class Actinopteri; order Cichliformes; family Cichlidae; genus Etroplus; species Etroplus canarensis. Next base: position 21,694 of record VUQH01000839.1, on the reverse strand, counting down.
GGCACAATTATTTTCGTCAATGTGTTCTCCATGCTAGTGGTAATCATGAAGCTTTTGGAGCACAAGAATACAGAGAGATCTAATGAAAAAGAAAAAATGGCTGCCAAAACTGTTGTGAGATCAGTCATTCTTCTGACTCCAGTCTTTGGTGTGACATGGATTTTTGGATTTGCTGTATTCGTTCTGGACCTCACAGCTGGGGCTGTGACTCTTGCAGCACACTACGCGTTTATTCTGCTCAATGCATTCCAGGTATGGACAATATAATTTATCTTCTTTTTCTTCTGATCAGACTAAACAACTGTGCCACTAAAAGTATTTCCTGCTAATATGTGTATATACATTTATGTATGTGTATATATATATATATATATATATATATATATAAATATATATTGTTATTCTTTTCTAGGGTCTCTTCATTTTGTTGACCACATGCCTGATGGACAGAATGGTAAAGAACTTCATAAAATAAACTGGAAACCATCTTGCACCTGTAGCTTAGTTATGTTCTACTGTAATACTGTGATAAAATTTTAAATACTGAAAATTTCATGTCTACTGCAAGTCTTTGCCATGGCAGGGACATGTGATCTAAAAATCACAAACTCAATAGCTGTCATTGGTTGTAGCTGCTCTCAGGCTATTTCTAAGGGATTTAATTATTCTAATGAAATTGTTAGCCATAGTTATCAACAACATAACAACTTGAAAATTTGTTCATTAAAAAATTTATGTTCCAATTTTGACAGACCCGTGAAGCACTGCTGAATCGCCTCAAGAAAAAAGTAAGTGCGCAGCAACTTGATTTTATAAACTCTGCCAAGAAGGTTCAGGCACCTCCATTTGTGCATCTAGTTGTTTGTCTGTGTGCAATATAACTCAAAGATTTCTACTGGATTTTCATGAAAATGTTTAGGGGTGAGGTGTATTACAGCTAACAAACAGTAACTTCTGGAGTTGACGTAGATTATTATCTGGATCCAGGATTTTTTTTAAGATTTCTTTTTTATTGATTTTTTCTGTTTTTTGTGTTTCTCTGTGCAGTATAACTCAGCAAGTTCTAAATAGATTTTAATGACTTACTGTATGTTGAGGGTTGGGTGTGGTTTAAGTAACACACTATTACATTTTAGACGTGATTTTTTTCAAATAGCTTTTTTACAGTAAGTGATTTATTTCTGTTTGTTTATTTGACTTAATATAACTAAAAAGTTATGAGCAGATTTTCATGAAATTGTTGTAAGAGGTGGAGTGTGGTGAAAGGAACAAACCACTAATTTTTGAGTTAATCTGGATCATGAGATTTTTTTGAATGATTCTTTTTTAACTATTGCAGGATAGGAGCCAGTTCAAGACATTTGGTTTCACTTCCATAACTACTTGCTATAATTTTTGCATAAAAAGTACAATACATTGCCTCCATATAGTCTAGCATACTTAACTTTGCTATGGATCTCATGATCCAGAATGTTTACATATATAGGGTTCATTATAAATTCTTTACTGTGAGTTGGCAACTGACATCAAATTGTAGCCGAGACTCTGCTAATTCAGCATAGTGCCAACCCATTTTGCATGTGTTCATTACTTATGGAGGTAGATCTGGAATGAAAGCTCCATTACTAAAAATGAGTTTTTCTCTAGTACTTTCAAATTAATGATATCAATTTAATTCCAAGTGCTAGAGATCAGAAGAAATCACGTTAAGGAAGTAAAATGATTATGATACTATTGTTTTCAGGTGTAATGTTATCATGGGGGGACTCTATGGCCTTAGTGGAGGCTTACGTTGTCTGAGTGCTTGTAGCTGTATGTAAAATACCATGATGATTATTAATGAATGATTTTTTCCTCTGTTCTGCAGATTCCAGCAACCATCAGCGACAGCACCACAAAGTTAGAAACAAAATCGAAGCAGTAACAGCAAACTACATTTACACACAGAAAATAGATTCATGCGCTACATTTACTCTTTGATTTGACTATTTTTGTTGTTTTTTTTGGTTTATTGCCAGTAATGCAAGTTAAAAGTTGCAATATTTCTTTCGTACAAACCTGTGTTTCTTTGTTGTTAATTGATTTTGATATACTGTATGCTGCACTTTTTAAATAGTATCTAGCAGTGAAAAGTGACAAGAAAGCTCATCAAAAAGTTCACAAGGATTTTAACTTTGTAAATACTTTATTCTGTAAATATGATTTAGGCCTGCATCTTGGATTTAGGGAACCTCTTTTCTTCATTTTCTTTGTCCTGTTCTGCCCACTCCTCGTCTGTGTCATCCATTGAAATTCCTTCTTGGGCTGCTAACTTGCGATGCGCTTGGCACTCTATCTCTGCTCTGCAACATACAACACTGGACAGTTTACTTGTTGTGTACAAAAATTATTCTATTATATTGGTTATTGTTATTAAAATTACAAGAATGGGAGAACTGGGTTTTATGTCATACGTTTTAAGGAATCTGACACAGTCCTGGTGTCCATATGTCTCGGCTATTTGGACTGGTTTGTCTCCACAGCAGTCCTTCTTGTCAATAGGTGCATGTAGGGAGTGCAGCAGCCGCAGCACAGCCAGCCGACCAGACTCTGCAGCAAAATGGGCAGGAGTCCATCCATACTCTGTCCTCAGGCACGCCCTGGCCCCATGCTTTAGTAAAATCCTGACTATTTCTGTATGTCCTGCAGAAAAAGCAAAGGAAACTAGACTTGGGTGTATGCACAAAATTTAGAAATGTGCAAATACATTTTGGGGTCTATTTTGCACGCAAGTTTAAGAACATTTCTGAATGAGGCCTATTGGGCGTAGTTCAGCAGCTTTGCTATTCACTAACATGTAAATATAAATGTTCTTACAATATACATGCAATCCAAATTTCTGTTGTATTCATGAAATGTGCACACTGTGTAGGCCTGTAAGGGTATCATAAAGAAAATCAGAAAAACTGTGGAGCAAGGTAAAAGTCAGAAAGAACACTCTTTTTCAAAGATTTGCATTGAGAGGATTTCCTTCTGATTTAAAAATACATCTTAAAATTCCAAAGAGGCTCTTTTGACTTTAAAGCTTGATGAGCAGTAATGTCCACCATGTGCCAATACAGTTTTATTTTGGTTTAGGTTTGAAACATTGGGAGATACTTGTGTCTGAGTAATTCACATGGTAGTGCTATAGACTGTCTGCTGGAGTGTTTCTCCAGGATCAGTTGAACCAGTATGGTTTCAGGATATAAGAAGAATCATCTAAAATGCTTTCAGGCTGACTGCCTAGTGTCTCATGTGACAAAGATGTCAGATATCTCCCAGTGTTTCAAACACTGAACCACATAAAACAACATTAAACTAAACAGGCAGACTTTTGTGACATTTTAAGATATTCTCTTACAAAAAGAGCAGATTTTATAACATTTTTTTCAGAACACTTTTTTTGAAATTTCTGAGATAATTATCTCATTAATTCAGAAAAGGGCAAGTTTTCATCAAAAGAATGCAATATGCTTCTTTAGGAAGGGTGTCAATTATATGCTTATTTTATCTTTTGGTCAATGATTGTCCAATATTTTTAAGCTATTTTTAATTAACTGCTGTTTTGATATATTTACATAAAGGCATTCAAATGGTCTAAGGCTGTTCTAAATAAACAGTGATGATTCTCAGTCATGCCAGAAAGTGATTGCCTATCACAAACAGATTGCTGTCAGCTACAGCTGCTCTTTTTCTTGACCAAACAGTCATAAGTGCAAAAATCCTTTAATAGGCACAAATATGGCTTTTTGGAACTTTAATGTTTCCTGTAACAGAATTATCACAACTGCTTGCAGTTTATAGTATAATCATGTACGACTATGGGCAGTACTATATTATATTTTATGATGTTTGAATGTGTTTGGTATGTCTAATATTCTTGTTCATATTGGCAAATTGATTGTAGTCAACATAAAATAAAGAAAAGATCTCTTTTGTAATTATGACTCTACATTATTTTACCTACTTTGTGTCTTACATTATAATCAATCCAGCTGTTTTAGCTAGTTAAAATATCTTTGCAGAACTCTTAAAAGCCACTTTTTTGTCAAAAACGGTTTCTACTTTGCCCTCCCACAGATAATTTTTTGGCACTTCGTTGAATTTGTATGTTAACTATTTTTACGCATGCAATAATTACAGGTTACTGCTAATACCTTTGTGAATGACACACCTTCTTGTAGACCAGGGGTGTCAAACTCATTTTACATCATGGGTCACATTCAGCCTATTTTGATCTTAAGTGGGGGAGATCAAGAAAACTATTGCTTAACAACCTATGAAAATACATCTTTAAGTTGTTCCCCTTTCTTTCAGTGTAAAGTTTAACTACACATTAGATCCTTGTGATATCTTAAGATAATTAAGAGCAATTTCAGCATTGCAGCACAGTTTTTCCACATTGAAAAGAAAAAATAGCGTTGTAAAACAAACAAAAAAATAAACCTGTCAGCATTGCTCTTTAGGCTTAAACATCAATAAATAAGAGTTTTATTTTTCTTTGATACTAAATGTGTAAAATTACAGAAAAAGCACAGGAAGCTCATTACCTAGACTTTGCTCTGTAATTAAACAACCGATTTTTGGGTGAATTTACAAATGTGCTATTTTTTAATTTTACTGTGTTTTTTTGTAGCCTCTCTATTACAGGAGAAGAAAAACACTGGAAATTTATGTAGTAAATAGCAGAATAGTGGAACTATCTTTGTGATTTATGATGCAAAAGCACTTTAAGCCCCTGTCACACCATGATGATTTAACAAGCGTATGCTGGCGTAGGAAAAAACTGCAAGTACGTCAATTACATTCTAGGGAAGTTTTGTATTTATTAAAAGCACGCATAATTACTCGAGGTTTGAGGTTTGAGCATGCAGAAAACCTCTGATGCTTGCCAGGGTATGGCTCTTACATCTCGCATACGAGGACCGTATGTTGCAGGTACTTAATACAATTGGAGATTCGTGGAAATACGTGGAAGTACCCAAAACATATTAATAACTATGAGTAACATGTTTATAACATATGTGTAACATATATCAAATGTACCACCAATGCATATTGCCCTTTGTAGATGTATTTGAGGTGATCCAGTAGAACTGAACATGTTGTAAGACTGAACACAGTTGTAAGTGGTGCGTTTAAGGGGAGTCATATGAATGGGCTTCAAGGTGTGAATGCTGGCAGTACGCTAGCTGTTATGTATATGTCCATTTAACATCATTGTTCCAGTGTTTTAAATAGTCATGGTGTGACAGGGGCCGTAGCTGCATTATTTAATGGTTTATCTATTACGTACTCACTTCAGTGTAATATTACAGGCCAGCCGTCTTTGCGATTTTCATATTTTTTCAAAGCCATCCAGTGGACCAGATCGGACCCTTTGGCGGGCCAGTTGTAGCCCCCGGGCCTTATGTTTGACACCCGTGTTGTGGACTAACAATTTATACATGGAAAACCGCTTATGAATCCTAAATGCTGCCATTGATTCACGTTACTTTAGAAACGGAAATTCGAAAGGAATGGGGCGACTTGAACCTAATGACATGTAAGAGCCCCGGATGAATGAGGGGACAAGGACACTTACCTACCTTTAGCTGCTGCCCAGTGGAGAGGGGTCTTGCTGCACCAGTCGATGTCTTTGTGGTTGGGATCGCATTTATTTTCTCTCAGAAGTTTCTCAACTTGATCATAATCGCCTGCTGCTGCCGCCTGGTGCAACTCCGTCATTTCGTCACAGAGGTTACCTAGCAACAGTGGCTCAAACACTCCTCGCATGAAGGCGAAAGGTAATGCTGCCACCCGCCGCACACGGAGAGGAAACCAGGGTGAGTCTACCGTATTATTATATATTGAAAAAATGCAGCGAAGACAGGGTTTGTGGTTAAATGTTTTAGACCTGCTAATCTTAGGAAGGTGAAAACAGTAATCTATATGTAGTGGTTACAGTAAGCGAACGCACCCCTGTTAAAAAACAGGATTTTCTAATGTAAAAAAAAAGAGATCACCACAAATCATTTCAAAACATTTTTCACATTTAATGTGACCAATAACCTGTACTATTTAAATGAAAAAGAAAAATCTGTTAAGGGGGGAAATATAAAAAATAAAACATGTACAATAAGCTGGTTGCATAAGTGTGCACCCCCTAAAACTAATATTTTGTTGAAACACCTTTAGCCTTAATTACAGCATTCAGTCTCTTTGGATCAGAGTCTATCAGCATTTGCCCACTCTTTCTTGGAAAAGTGCTCCAAATCTGTTAGATTATGAGGGCATCCCTTGTGCACAGCCCTCTTCAGGTCACTCCACAGGTTTTAAACTGGATTTAGGTCTGGGCTCTGGCCCGGGCGTTCCAAAACTTTTATTTTCTTCTGGTAAAGCCATTCTTTTATTGATTTGGATATATGCTTGGGGGTCATTGTAGTGCTTGAAGGTGAAATTCCTCTTCAGCTTTGTAGATGACATCTGAAGGTTTTGGGACAAAACTGACTGGTATTCCCCCACCATGCTTCACTGTGGATATGGTGGTGTTTTGGTGATATGCAGTGTTGTTTTTGTGTCATCAATACCTTTTGGAATTGTGGCCAAAAAGTTCAATGTTGGTTTCATCAGACCATAATGCTTTTTCATAGATTTAAAGAAAACAAATGTGCCTTTGGCTAATTCCTTGTATTTTCTACAGCACAGATAGTGCCTGAAGATACAATTTAAAATTGGTTCTTTGCCAAGTTGTCTGTTATGTGCGACACAACACTGGTTCATCCCTTGCGTTAGGTGCCCTTTTTATGCTTGAACAAGTCATAGGCCAGCAAGTGGCTTAACAAAACAAAAACATTTCTCTGAAAATAAGGATAAGGACTGGACCGGAAATGAGTGCCAAAGCAGCCAGTGTCCCAAAAAAAAAAAAAACCTTCAGAAAGCCTGGAGTGCTACTGCTTTATACCATTTTAAAAATTACAGGAAAGTCTGGCTCTTTGGAAATGTAAAGAAATGAGGGGTGGCTCAACACTTTTGCACAATACTTTGCACCTCCATATGGGCTACTGTTGAACCATTTAATACCCGTTAGGGATTTGTGTTTCCTTCCCCCACAATAAATCCAAATCACAAAAAATCCAAATTTAGACTTCTCCAGAAACCAGACTTCAACTTATTCAATTAACTTCAGGTTAGTCCTGGATTTTTTGTATTATGATGGAAGTTCATTTATGCTGCAGACTTAACCTGCTCTGGACCAGGTTAAAGCTCAACAGGTATGGAATAAATTCTCCAGAAAGTAGCATCACCATTTCCTGAAGATCCCTCAAACCTCTGTGCACAGGTAACAGGAGGGTCTAAAGTATTTTTAATAGCATCTAAAGTCTTTTTTTTTCTTTCCCAGATGAGCATAGTAAGAAATGCACATTCAGAACATTTGTTGCTGATTTTTCCTGTTGCTTCGAAAAAAAAAAAAAGGTACAACAATTTTATTGTTCGATACACCTGAACATATGATCGTAATATGGGGTACCTATTTGTACGTGTTGACCTTATATAAATACCAAATTTGCATAGTCCTATAGTTTTATATATAATCTTTATAATCAGACTCTAAACAGATTTAAACATTAACTTGATGAAAAAACAAATACATCAGTTTCACCCATGAGCTGTGCCACTGATGTTTGTTCACTTACAGTCCTGGCTTTACTTCCTTGCTTCAAATTGTTTAGGCTTTAATAATATACCATTTCTCTTCCAGTCTTATTGACCAAAACACTTAAAGCACACACACATTCATTCATTACTTTTAATACTATACTATGGTACAGCTGCTGTACTAACACACACAGCTGACACTGACAGCAGCAGCTGTGTTGCTTTCCTTAAGCAATCTGTGCAACAATATAAAAATCATAACTATGATTCTGGATTAAATTCTGGAGATTTTAATCCTGTTATAACAATAAATCCAGAAATATCCAACAGCTACATCAAGAGGAAAAAAGTCCCTTTGAGCAAAACATTTATGTATTTTATGATATGGTTGCAGAGATTTATTCTAAGACTGGATTATGATTCTTTGGTTCTGAGTACAAGTGCAGAATAGCTAGATGCCTGCTATGGCCTGTCAGATAATGCAATCTGAAAAACAACTTGCTCTAATGTATGGACACCATAACTTTTTCATACATGTAAGCACTTTAAATTTATTTGGACAGACTTTTTAAAAATACATATTTATTTTTTTTTGCAAAACAAATTGTTATTTTCCAATGTCAAGGCTTGTGTGTCACAATTTGGCTCCCGTAAAGGCAATTATGCAAGTCCAGAGCTGAAAAAAAAAGATGAAATTACTTTTTTAAAATGCATTCATTAATACTTGTTCATAGATCCACACAAGTTAAGATATCTAATAAGATATCATTTATTTAAAAAAATAGAGATGAATCAAATTTACCACTTCGTACCATTTAACAGCTGTTTGATTTTAAACTCTGACCCGCTCATCCTTGGTCCTGGTTTCATCCTGATTCGCTGAAGACAAACCATGAGACAAATCTAAATGACCAAAAAACATGTCTATGGTTTCAGTAACTGACATAAAAAGGTAGTCTACTTACCTGATTCCAAACTTTCTGCCAAGGCGTTGTCTGTTTCTTTCCAGTATTTCTGCATTAGTGTGTTCACTGCCATTCCCTCACACTCAATTTCAACATTATACTGAGGAAGAGTGATCTCCAAGTGGTCTCCTATGCTGATTACTGTCAATTTGAGTGGTTTATCAATCACAAGATTGTAAAAGTCATCATAAGCTGCATCATCCCAGGAGCCCTCAGACTCTTTAAATCCATTCAAACAGCACAGAAAGGCCTGAGGAGCCTTCTCCAGCAGAGTCTGGGACAGTGATTTTACATTCCTGATGTCAACTTCAGATTCATTTCCGTAGTCAATGAACAGAACACGCAGTGTACTGTCAGTTTTCTGAAATACTTGAGCTCTGTACCACCGATTGTCACTGGAAAACAGAGCAAGGCATGGACTGCCAGGACCAAGAGTCTCTGGGAAAGTCATGTCCTGCTGTGCCTGTCCTGCTTCCTGAGCAAGCTGTGACACTGTGCAGAGATCCTCCGTGTTTGCATACTGACACCAGAAGAAATTTGGTCCCCTGACCCAAGAGGCATATACCACCTTTGACTCATTTATGGAAAGTCCTGGTTTTTTGTAAGTATTTACTCTTCCTTTGGAAATCTCAAAGTGACTTGTGTTACCCTCAGTTTGAATGCCTGGTGGGAAAGTTTTGGTTTGAGCCATTTCATTATTGAAATTTTCTGCAGAAAATGATTTCCAGTATTTCAGCAGTAGGTTATTGATGAACATTTCGTCACATTCAATATTCACTCTATACTGAGGAACTGCTATCTCAGAATGATTTTCCATATTAAATACTGCCACTTTCAGTGGCTTATCAACCACGCAACTGTAGAAGTCCTCATACACTTTGTCATCCCAGGAGCCCTTGGATTCATCAAATCCATTTAGAATGCACAAAAATGCCTGGGGAGCAATCTCCAGTAAACTCTGAGGCAGTGACCTCACATTTTTAATGTCAACCTCAGACTCATTGCCATAGTCAATGAATAGAACATTGAGCATATCATCAGCTTTCTGAATTACTTGAGCTCTGTACCACTGGTTGTCACTGGAAAAGAGAGCAAGGCATGGACTGCCAGGGACAAGCACCTCAGGGCAAATCACATCTTTTGCCTGTCCTGTTTCCTGAGCAACCTCTGTTATAATGTTCAGGTCTTCAGTGTTGGTGTACTGACACCAGAAGTAATCTGGTCCAACAATGCAGGAAGCATATACCTCCTCAAACTGTTGTTGAGAAATGTTTGGCCACTTGTACATGAGGATGGTCAAGTCTTCTTCAGGACAAGGGGAGGGCTGTGTTGTTTCTGAGTCACTGTGGCAAACCTGTATAGAAGTCTCTGCCACAATAATTTCCTCTTCAAAAATGATGGGCAACATGGATTTTCTTCCTTCATGCGAAACTGGTAAATATCCAATCTCCAGTGCAGAAACATTAGTTGTTAATTTTGAGCTTCTCTTTAAATCCTCTGCAGAATCACTATCACTACTATCTACTCCATTTTGTCCCACTATCTTTGTAAGTACTGATTCTTCCAAGAGCTCTTGTGCTAAATAACCCTTGGTTGAGTTGTTAGAGTGGTGGCAGTCTGCCTGCTGAATAACACCTGCCATTTTTTCTTGTTTCATTTTCACCATTTTCTCTCTGACTTTCATGTTTACACTCAGGGATCCATCATACAGCTCAACTCTTAACTTCCCTTTTTCCCCTTTTGCTACCACTGAAATGGTAAAACTATGGCCAACAGCATGATCTGCAAACCACTGGTTGACTTCCTGTGGTATTTCCGCAGGGACATTGAACAGTCCAAGGGGAACAGCCAATACTGGAACAGACCTGGCGATGCTCCTTTCATTGGGAAAGGGATGGATATCAGTTTCATTCACTGCAAGGGTATCCCCATAGTCCACAAAGTGCACTTTGAGTTTTGGAGACATTTCTACTACTTGACCTCTGCACCACTCATCACAAGAGTACCTCGCAATGCAAAGGCTGTTAAGTTTAAGTGGCTGATCGGAGCACCGTGGCTGACCAAGGAGTTCCGTAATATTTTCCTTCACTTGGTAAAACAAATTGGAATTCCTGTCCAATTGGCAGTAAAAGTGATTGACTGTCACTGAAAAAGTGACCCATACACTTTCTTTACTACCAACCTCAATATTGTATGTGGAGTAATCATATACATCCAATGTGGCTTGTGGAAGAAACTGCACATGCACTTCAGACTGTGCACATTTTTGAGCCAGAAGCTCACATACACTGTCAGATGCAGCCTCAATATCCACCATGTTAAGCGGCAGACCTTCTTCGTCTGATGCAAAATCCTTGACTACACATTTCAAACCAGTGTTTGATGAAGCATTTAAATCCACAAACTTGTGAAACTCCGTTAAGGCATCATTATTCCAAGCAGTGGCAGTGGGATGAGTGGGACTCTTCAGATTGAATAAGCAACACTGGAAAGCCTGAGCACTGAGCCTTAAGAAAGCTGGATCAATGGGACGCACATCTCGCAGCGGCACCTTCTTTGTTTGACCATAGTCGACAAATCTCACATCTACAACAGGCAAGTGGCTACTTGTAATGATCTTTGCTCTGTACCACATGCCATTGTCTGGATTACGGGCAACACAAATGAAATCAACAAGTGGCTGAGGGTGGATGGATGCATAGTGGTTTTGCAGGTCTCGCATAAGGCATCTAAGGGAGTCCTCATTCTCCATTGCTTGACACCAGAACTTCTGTAGACTTTCGATGCAAGATACTTTTACATTGACACTACTTCCTACAGTAAATAAGTTATCATCATAAGCACTTTGCATTTCAGAGGCTAAACCAGTTGCAAGATGCCCATTGCAGTGTATTACAGGGTCTAGATGTTCAAAGCTTTCTTTCACAATATCACTGGTGCCAGACTTGGACTCATACCCACCGCTGACTACTTGGTTTTTAGAGCTTGGTGCAGTTTCTTCTGGTACACCATTGACATATACTTTGTCCTGTAATTCAGTGCATTGTTTATCTCTGTGTAAACTGAGACATGATGAGGGAACTGGTTCATTATGGACAATTAAATCTTGTTCAGACTTCACGGGTGGAAAGAGACCTGCCTTCTCCAGAAAGCAAGTGTTAATGCATGAAGCATTAGCCGCATAGAGAGTGACATAATAGACATCTTGAGTTTTATCGTAGTGGTCAAATCTCGCCACCATTGTCTGGTTCAAGAGCAGGGACTTCAAGTGATCAGTATGCTCTGCAGTCCACTCCTTGATATTTTCTTTTATTCCATTAAGAGAGCAGAGATATGTGACAACTGGCATTCTCAGGAATGTTCCAAGCAGTAGTCTGATGTCTTCAACAGGAACTAGTTCACTTTTTCCGTCATCCACATGCAAGACTTCTACAACACCATCACAAGTCTCAATGTTTTGCTTTAGTAATGAGCGGTGCCATCTGCCATCTGCCCCTCTAGCAGCACATGGATCCCCACAAGTCTGTGGCTGTGCCTCTCCACAAGCTGAGCTCTCTTTGTAGTGTTGGTGGATCTGTTTAGACAATACATTGACTGCTTTGGAAAAAATTAGGAGCTTGCAAAATGTATTTTCTGGATCAATTACCTCTGTGACAGTAACAGTTTCCAAAGTGTCTGTTAGCAGTTCTGGGTAAAAGTATTGGCTACGTTTGGCAAGTTGACCACTTACATTCAGGCTCTGTTCTTTTACTTTATGGAAGGCCTCAAGGGGCTTGTGTTTGGGTAAATGTAGACATTTTAGTACAAGGTCTTTAAATTCCTCCACTGGGATCTTCTTTGCAACTCCGCACTTGCACATATGCTTGGAAACAAATGGTATCTCAAGGAGAATTGTCCTATCTGGCATCAGCACATGCTGAACGAGTCCCTCAAACTTCTTCCCAGTCAGAGACATCAAAAATTTTGTAGCTCTATCAGGCCAGTTATTCTCCAGGGGGAGGACACTTGAAAGTATACACCATTCTATTTCAGGAGGCAGGAGAAAACTGTCACTTTGAGCCCATGCTAAAACTTCACTTGTGGCTGTATGGGGCTTCCCCTGATCAATCAGAAAAAGACTGTAGGTTTCACTTTGAATTGAAACAATCCGAGCTCGGTGCCATGTATCACTGATGCAAACCAAACAGAGATCCCCTGGCTTCCCTTCTGATCCAGAAAACTTTCTTTGAGATGTCTGAATTTCCTCTCTCATCTGCTCATAAATGTGTTTCCTCTCATCATTCATGTTAACCCATAATTCCACAAGACCACAACTGGGAATTAGGTTTACCCTTGTGATGAAAACCGGGATCTCTGTTCCTGGGATTGGAAGCCCAGGAACTGAACACATAGTGGAGCTCTGAGATCAAATATACCTGCAAAAATAGAAAAGATAAATGTATTCTTGCACGCAAAAATGCATCTAACCATTATTTTAAGACAATTAAAGGAAATGTTACCAAGTGGTCCTCGTCACAATAGCTGTGATGTGATATTTGATCATTTTTATTTATCAAATATCACATTTTTATACATTACACCCCACCTGTTTTTAAGTGCAAGTGCTATATGCTCTGCTCAGATTCAGCCAAATGCTGCAAAACTTATTGGATGGCACTTCACCATGCAAATGGATAATGACAAAACGCGTACTGCAAAAGCAATACAAGAGTTTCTCAAGGTGAAGTAGGAGGATATTCTTCAATGGCCAAGTCAGTCCAGCTTTTCAGTTACAGAAGACAAAACTGAAGGCAGAGAGCCCCAGTAACAAGCAGCAATTGAAGGCAGCGACAGTAAGGGCCTAGCAGAACATCTCAAGATAGGAATGCAGGATTTTGTCATTTCAGTGGGTTCTAAATTTCAGGCAATTATTGACTGCAAAGGCTTTTCGTCCAAGTATTAAAAAAATAACCTTATATTTAAAATTGTTGGTTCGGCACATTACTTTTGAACCTCTGAAAATAGGGGACTGTATAAAAATGGCTGTAATTCTTAAACAGTGAATATCATTCTTATGTCAAC
>VUQH01000836.1:20755-34094 GCA_015106775.1 Etroplus canarensis | reverse complement strand
GGTCATAACCTTAACACAACCCCTAAAAAAAAAAAAAGTGCCATGAACACTTTTAGAAATCACCCTGGGCAGAAAGACTCTTTTGAATCTTGTTATCTGGGACAGCCTCAATCCTGCACTTACGTTAATCCAGCCGTTGCAGCACCATGCAGCTGGTGTCTGTGACACAGGACTGAGCTAAAGCAGATTTTCAGTGATCTACAAACCCGGATGGCATACAGAGTCTGAGCCAGGGCCTCTTACGCAAGTTCAGCCAGCTGTGGGTGTTTGGGCCGTGCGTGCAGGGAATGTGTTTACATAACGCCCATTTAAGCTTTTTCACTTCGCATAGCACAACCTAAAGAAAGTCAGAAGCATGCAGCTAGGATTCAGTCTTATTCAGGGACTTTTTTTTTTTTTTTTTTACATTTTCATCCCAAATTAACAAGTTTTCAAAATGCTCTTCACTGGAGAGTTTTTAAAAATTGTATCTTTATTTATTCTGACATTTATATTTAGCTAAAGGTGGATATGAAATATTATGACTGTTAAGTTTAATCCAACATAGATTAATTTTCCTGTCCCTTGACTAACTTTGGATTGGTAATGGCGTGTGTGCTGTAGATATTCATATAAGAAAGCAGTTCATTGTGGAGTTCAAAGGCTAGTTCTAGCTATTATTTGAACAGGGTGACAGGGTTCAAACATTTCAACACACCTACTTTAAAGTCACCAGCCAGGTCCCATGATGCAAAGGCAGTGTTTTGGTTTAAATACTCAGGTAAAGCACAAATAGCTACATCCCACCCCTCTGTTACCTAACAGTAACAGTAAAACATCACACTTGGGAGCAACGTTTTTCATCCCAGATGGCATCAAACAGCTCAGGTGAAGGCTCAGTCGCCTACTATAACTGCTGTTTTCATTTGAGACGACCTCAATGTGCCTCTGCCACCATGTGCCACCGCAGCCATAATGGCAGCTCAGACTCCTGTCCAGCTTTTTCCCCTAAGGCGCAGAATCAGCTCCTGATCTGCGCTAAGCCCTGGACCTTAAATCCCTCTTAGACACTCAATAATGCGCTTCGTGTGTGACCACACCGGGGTCATGTCACTCTTCTGAGCCCTGACAGACAGGGAACCTTTTCCTCTCCCCCGTCCTCCTCTTCATCCTTTATTTCTTTTAAACCACTCACTCTCAGCTCCTGCCACTTTTCAACCTTTCACTGTCTTTACCTCCAGGGGTAGCTCTAAGTATGACAGCAGAAGGAATGAAATCAAGAGAAGAACGTTATCATTCGGCTCTGTGTTGCACAAGCCTACTTTTTTTTTTTCCTTCCACCAACATCACATTTAATTAGGCTAGAGAAATTTGGTTTCAGTTAAATGCGGCCTGACGGAAGCAGAAAAGATCCTGTGGTCTGCTGAGCTAGAAATAAACCCGGGCAGCTGATTGTGAAACTTTTATGAAGCAGATATTTCTCTGTGCAGTTTCAGCTCACTGCAGCACAGCTGAAGAGCATTTTGAACTGCAAAACAGAACCCTCTCAGATAAATTGTGCACTGCTCTTCGTCCCATTTCAGAGAGTGATGTTGTAAAGGACACAAAGTCCACCCCTGGCGAACAATAATACAGCACTGAGTAATGATTGGCAAAGTCCAAGCAGCATGTGAACTGAGGAGCATGTGAGAACCATTACTGCAATGTTCTCAAGCCTTTCTCTGTGTTACTGATTGCTTTTGAAGTGGAGTCTACAAAACTACTGTTTATTTAGTTTCAATAAAGTTCATTCACTGATGAATATTTTTATATATCACTGGATTAAATTACAGAGCACAGTGCAAGCGAGGTTGCTCGTTTGCTCGTTATAATAAACCCATCATTACTTATCACGCTGCAGTTTTTCTCAGCTCTGCTGAGTCTCCAGATGATTACTTTGGCTTTTAATGATCCACAACTCGCGTTGTTTCCAGCAGAACAAGGTTAATCTGTTATGATAAATCCATTTTATTTCCTTTACTGGCCCATCCACCACCAAACTGAAGACGCAGAGACAAGGGAAGCAACTGTCTGGTGAGCATAGTTAAGCATTTATCAGTTAAAGAGGCAGCTACACTATATCAACAAGACCTTGCTTTCCCCAGCTACTTCCTCCAGCTCTTCTCGAGACACTAAGGCCATTACCAAGTCAGCTGAGAGATATAATCCCTCCAGCTTGTCCTCTGTCTGCACCAGGGCCACCTCCTGGCAGGCCATGACCAAAACAACAAAAACCTAGTATGTGCACGGGAGGCATCTAAGGCTATGTTCACACTGCAGGCAAACATGGCCCAAACTTGACTTTTTTGTCCATGCGTGACCCATATCTGATTTTTATGACAGTCTGAACATCACAAATCCAACTTTTTAAAATCAGACCAAGGCCAATTTCATATGTGGTCCTCAATCAGATCCATAGCCAGTGTTTTTCGAAGCGACCTCAGTCTGAACAGTCACATCCCATTTCATCTGACTTTTACTCCATTGAAGTGAAACAGACTTTAAAATTCTAGCACCAGAGGCGGCGAGATCAAATGTTTACAGTGGACGAAAGAAGCATGGCAGACACCGTTTGATGGAGCTAGTCATTGGAAAGGAAGTGAGATTTTACACACGCTGACATGCGTAGCATCCATTGTTACTTCCATAAACACAGCTTGTTGCGTGTGACATCACTTCACTTCAGGGCTGTAGACTGTTCACACTGGAGTCTGATGGCTGTCGCATTTAAATTACAATGTAAACAACCATGCAAAAAATTGGAACTGAGCATTGAGAGCTGCAGTGTGAACGTAGCCTTAGTCAGATGCCTGAACCACCTCAGCTCAGATTTTTTCAACATGGAGGAGGAGCAGGTCTACTCTGAGCCCCTCCCAAA
Organism: Etroplus canarensis; assembly: GCA_015106775.1. Lineage (NCBI taxonomy): Eukaryota > Metazoa > Chordata > Actinopteri > Cichliformes > Cichlidae > Etroplus > Etroplus canarensis. Next base: position 31,198 of record VUQH01000836.1, on the reverse strand, counting down.
TGACTGAGCACCTCACCCTGTTTCTAAAAGAGAGCCCAGCCACCCTTCAGAAGAAACTCATTTCCCCAGTATCCCCAATCTCATTCTTTCAGTCACTACAAGCCACATTTGTCAACTGGTGGATTGGACCACCAGGGCCTCCACCTCATTCTACAACCCAATCCACAGAGCACCGAACTCCCATGGACCCTCCTGCAGGTGGCGGGCCCCCAAGTGGCAGATCACCCAACCATGCCTTCATGGACCTTACTTTGTGCACCGGGGCACAGTCATGCTGAAAGAGTAAAGAGCCTTCCCGAAACTATTCCCAGCACACAGTTTTTGTGTGTTATCACCAGAGGAGGTTTGAAGCTCTGCAATTATTGAGTCCACAGAGCACTGGCGACTTTTACACAATATGCATTTCAGCATTTGGCAACCCTGCTCTGTAACTTCACATGGTCCCCCACTTAGTGGTTGAGTTGCTGAGTTTCCCAAACACTTCCATTTAGAGCTGATTGTGGAATATCTAAGAGGGAAGACTTTTACAGTAACATGTTCAAATTCAGAGAGCTCTTCAGAACAACCCTTTCTTTCACAAATACTTGTAAAGGTAGACTGCATGGCTAAGTGCTTGATTTAATACACCTGTGGCAATGGGACTGAATGAAACACCTGAATTCAATGAAAAGGTGTGGCCCAGTACTTTTGTCAATATAGTGTATATCCTTCAGGTGTTGAGACCATATCCAAGCTAAAAAAAAGAAAGGTTATCGTTTGAACAGAACTGTGAACTTATATGAACACTAATGTTCTTCTGTCTTTGTGAATAGGCAAATGCAATTACACTTAACAAGGTTAAGTTTACACTGGGTGTTAGTCACCAAACTACAATGTGCATATTTTTGAAGTCTGAAGAGTTTGGATTGATCTCCACAGACAAAGCCGTTTTTCCTTTTTCTGTTATGGAAAACTAATTACATCTATCTTTATTTGCTAACAACATTCCTTATAGGTGCAACAACTGTTGTGGCCTAGATTGAGCTTGTATCCTCATATCAACGTGATACAAAATATACCCATAGTGCCACTAGTGGAGAAAAAAGAACACTACAGCATACCTTAAATGCAAGTTGGACTTAAGGGCCACTTACAAGCTCTGGGGATTATAACCACATCTCAGAGTGTTCATTGGTGGCACTTTAGACTTCAGCCTGTTCCCTGGCAACACTGGTAATTTTAATGTGAAGTCTGTGAGCAATGATTAAGAGTTCTGGAAGTAGGGGAATGCCACCAATTTTTCACATCAAAGATTTGTAGTCAAATGCACCAGACCCCTACAGCTTCTCTTGTGGAGCATGGTCCCATGTGGCTTGCTTGGGCTCAAGCTGGCCCAGCCATCGGGTGCTAAGGCCCAGCCACTTTAAGCCCCTTACTGAGCTCCTCCTCTTGGTCTAGATCCAGGGTGGGGCCCCAGTATGTCTGCTCTGGTGAAGTTACTTCAATCCTAAATTTCCTCTTTATAGGGAGTTATCAGAATCACACTTAGTCCGGCTCCTCAACCAGGACTAACTTATCTTGGGAGACCCTACAAGGGGCAAAATGCCCTAGACAATAAAGCCTTTGGTATCAGTAGGGTACACAAACTTGAAAAACTGGTAGAAAGGAGCCAGTTGAGGTGGTTCTTGCATCTGTGTAGGATGCCAATTGAACGCCCATTAGTTGAGGTATTTCAGGTATGTCCAGCAGAGAGGAGATCCTGGTACAGACCCAGGACATAGGTCACTCGGCTGGCCTGGGAACACTTTGGTGTCACTTTCAAATATCTGACTGCGCCGTTGGTGGTCCAGTTGCATTATGGTTAATGTAGGTGGCGGGTGTTGATAAGGACGTACTGGAATTTTGAACAAAAAAGATAATAGCTCTGGTTGAGCACAGTTTATTTCTGACATTATTACAGGAATGCAATAACAGATGGTAGATCACTGCTAAAGATAAATAAACGAAAAGCATAATGTAAACCACAGCTTTAGAGCACTGTGCCACAACTTATTTCCTGCAGCTCACTGAGCCCAAACAGAAAAGCTAACAGTAACATCACATCCCAATTCCAGATTAAACTGAAGTCAAGTTACAGTAACACAATACAGTCACACATGCACACCTAAAAACAACATACTCTGTTTCTGAGCTCAAAGTGTACAAAGTTTATCAATACACCCACCATTTAGCAGCATAATACAAAAACCACAATATCATTGAGTCATACACCATCCTGTCATTTTACTGTAATCCAGGACTTGCGGGTTTTAATCATTGTGCTTTTGTATTTTTGCCACACATGAAGACATCTTCTGCATGCTCTGAAGGAGCTTTTAAAGTCCTAAAATCAATTTCATATGTGAAGTCAGCCATATTCAGTTATGCTCATGTCAAAATATAAGTTTTCATATGACTCTTTGCAGTCCTGTAAAAATCTAAATCCATCATGGCTTTTTCAATACAAATTAAAAGTATAAGTAGCAGCCAGATGTTGCTAATCAAATGTACTTGATGCAGCTGATCATGAGAAAGTTTGACCACCTCTATAAATGTTAAAGTTTGTCTGGAGTGTTCAGGTGTGTGTTAGCACAACAGCACAATCTTCCCAGGAGTAGACATTCTAGAAATTTTACCCCAAGGTCAGAGAATGCAGAAGACCCAAGCAAGAGCTACATCTTAGACTCTATAGACCTCCTTTAGCATATTAAATTTCAAAGTTCAGGACAGTACAATTAAAAAAAGACTGAATAAGTATTGCTTCTTTGGAACGGTTGACAGGAGAAAATGTCTTCTTTCTGGAAAGACTGTGGCAGCATAGCTTAGGTTTGCGAAGTCACTTATGAACAATTCACAAGACTTCTGGAACAATGTCCTTTGGACGGATGACTCCAATGTGGAAATGTTCGGCCGTATTACACAGTACCACATTTGTAGAAAACCAAGCACAAAATAGGACAAACACCTCGTACTAAGAGCGGAGGGTTGATAATTTTGTCATCGAGTCAACCACGAACTCCTATGAGTACCAAAGTATTTTAGAGTCAAATGCAAGGCCATCTATCCAACAGTTAAAGTTCTCAAGGCTCTATCTTCAACCCACTTTTGTTTTCAATATATACGCTTCCGCTCAGCCAGATTATTCATTGTCATAATACCTACCGCTGATATGCAGATGACACTCAGTTTTGTAGATTGCCACTATCTTGTACCACCATCATGTTTTTACTGTAGATCAGAAGGGACATACATCAACACATCACTTTAGTCCTGGTGAATTTGCAGTTCCTGCATGTTAATTTTTTAAAATTTGTAATAAAATCTTACTCTTGGCTTTTAAAGCCTTACTCCAGAGTGCATTAAAAACTTATTAACGCCTTGCATGCTTTGGCGTTTACTCAGATTGGTCAATGCTGCTCTGGTCTGCTGATTATTCTGAGGTCTTGGCTTGCAAACAAAGTTCGATCAGGCTTTTGCCATCAGAGCAGTCATGGGATTTGCTTAGTTTTTCACATGACTGCAACGAGTCCTAAAGAAACTTTCATTTTCACATGACTGTATAAATAGTTTTTTTTACCTAATTCTTGCAACACACGCATTGCCACAATACCTGAAAATAATATTCTTTTATTAGTATTCCACCCTGTTCACAACCTCCATACTGTGTACTTTAGCATTCACTTGCCCGCATTGAACCAGGCACCACCCACGCAAACAAACACTCACTTTTGCTTGTGTCCACACTGCAACATTCATATGACTTCACAGAAAATGACTGTATCAACAAAAGTGAAGTATGTCGCGGCCACTTGAGTCGCATGATGATCGGTTTGGCCACAGGGCATATATGACAGTTTGAACTCTTGCATAATTGTCAAGGATGTTTTCACTCTCAATGTTCCAAAGCAGCAGAAATACTTTAATTATACGTACAGGATTACATGTCATACACTCTGGGCTGGGTGGAATTCATGCTGCTATGACTGACTTCATAGAGCTGCACTAAGATACAGTAAAAAGGCAAAGTGCTTAAGACAACAAGGAATAAAAAAAAACGTTGTTTTTTTTTTTTTTTTACAGTTTCTAACTTGAGAGTGAACCCACTCTTTCTTTTCTTCTCATTCCTCCTTGTGTTTGTGATGGCCCAGTGGTTAAGGACACAAGCTCGGCCAGAAGCCATTGGTTGCAACATGAGAAATGAGAGCTGGGCTGGAGTTTTGGCTTCTCCCCAAGTCACAGAATGTACTTGAACAAATTCCAGCAGCAAAATTAATACGGGCCAGAGTGGATTTATCTATGCGAGTCTCAGATTGCATGTGTCTAGAGGAACAAACCGGTCTTCCCACCATTGTTTAAGTATCTTTATCCATAAGCTTCTCTTCAACCTTTTGTTGTGACGAAAATAAGAAGGAAAAAACTCCCTACGTGTTTGTTTAAGCATGTTTAAGTTACTTTTATTTATAGCCCAAGCCAGCAGCCCACAGGATGACACTGATGTTTGGTTGGTCAGTCCATCCCTTTGTTCCAGACTGAATTATCTCAACAATAGTTGAATGCACTGCCATGAAATTTTTATAGAGGCATTCATGGTTCCCACATGATGAAATCTGCTTGCTTTTGCGATCCTCAAGCATCCTGTGATGCCGGTACGAGGGTAGCACGTTAGCTTGTGATAAAAGTTCCAACAATGACTGGCCCGGGTAGAGATGCTCGCAGTTGGAGGATACATCTTCATTCGCCTCAGAATATTCACCTAACGGTTATCCAGGAAAATATGCATGTTTAAGATTGAAAGTGCAAAAGTTCATACAGACATTTATTCAAATGAATCCTGATGTATTTGTTGTTAGTAATAAGGAGTGATTTGTTCATGAAGAGGCAATTCAGTGCAGTTGTAGACTATATTTAGTGCCACTAAGCAAATGTCATCATGCTAATTTACAAAGATGGACTGTAAATAGAAGAATATTTTACCTGTTTTCTAAAAGCAAGTTTGCATTGTTAATAGACTGTGTAGACAAAAGTATTGGGCCAACTACACATTACACCTTTAGGAGCTTTTATGACATCCCATTCTAAATCCATACGCACTAATATGTTATGGGTTATAATATATAAAACAAAACAAGTTATAATAGCTTTCAGTCTTCTGGGAAGGCTTTCTATAAGATTTTGGAGCATTTTTGTTGGAATTTTTTGCCTATTCATCGGGAAGAGTATTTGTGAGGTCACATACTGATGGTGGATGAACAATCTCTGTTCTAGTTCATCCCAAAGGTGCTGAATGGGGTGGAAGTCAGGGCTGTGTGTGGGTCAGTCAAGTTTTTCCACACCAGACTCAGCCAACCATGCCTTTATGGACCTTGCGTTATGGGGCAGTTCACTGAAACTAAGGGGTCCAGACCATCTCCAGAAGAACAACCCCATAGCATTATCCCTCCTCCACCAAACTTTACAGTTGGCACGACATGGTCAGGCAGGTAAGGTTCTCGTGACATTCATTAAACCCTGACTCGTCCATTACGCCGCCAGACAGAGAAGTGTGATTATTCACTCCACAGAATACATTTCCACTTCTCTAGAGTCAAGTTGAAGTGTGATTTACACCACTCCATCAAACACTTGGCATTGCACTTGGTGATGTAAGGCTTGCATGCAGCTGATCAGTCGTGGAAACCCATACCATCAAGCTCATTGTGCACAGTTTTTGTGCTGATGTTAATGCAAGAGGAGGTTTGGATCTCTGCAGTTATTGGGTCAGCAGAGTGCTGGCAAATTTTATGCACTATGCACCTCAGCACTCAGCAACACCGCTCTGTAACTTTACGTGGTCTGCCACTTTGTGGCTGAGTTGCTGTACCACTCACAATTAATCGTGTAGTATCAAGGAGGGAAAAAATTTCACCAACTGACTTGTTGCAATGGTGGCATCCTATTACAGCACCATGCTCGAATTCAGTGAGCTCTTCAGAAGGACTCATTCTTTCACAAATGTTTGTAAAGGCAGACTCCATGGCTAGGTGCTTGATTTTATACACCTGTAGCAATGGGTCTGAATGAAACACTTGAATTCAGTGACTAAGAGGTGCGGCCCAGTGCTTGTGTAAATATATTGGGCATACATGCAAACATATAGTTTCACGAAGGCCGTGTTAAAGTACACAGATCTCAGAGCTGCTAGCACGGATGTGGACATTAAACTTTTTTGACACAGTTTCGGTCTCTATAATGTACGTGTGTATGCGAGCTTATGTTTGAGCTTAACCCCATTTAGAGTTCACACTGATAAAAATGCACTTGATGTGTTAGAGTCTACAGTGTGGGTTAGAACATCATTCTGTACAGACAGATATTCATGGTTCTCAGAAGATAAATCCTAAAGAACTTGCTATTTCTGAGTGATTTGATCTCTCTTGAGCCTTTTATTTTTTTTAATAAAACCCCAACTGAAAATGCTAATACACAATGCTAACACAAGTTAGCACTGCCAATGCATACATGCGAACAGGCCGAAATCTATATCAAAGATGACTACTTTCTCTAGCAAGAACGTACTGTAGCCCCTTAATGTTTTACTCTCTACAGCATGCACGTGAGCTTTCTCTGCTTTTAACTCTGCAGCCTGTTGATAACAACACACATGGCTGGTTACATCATTAGTATTGATCAGTCTTTTTAAAATGGATTATAAGCCAGCCAGCCAGCCAGCCTCTGCTCTAAACTCTCTCTGATGCTGGCTACAGCAATGATACAGTTAAATAACTTTACAATCTATTAAATTGATTTTTTTTAAAATGTATTTTTAAGTTATGGTGCAAGGTGAATATTAAAGTGACGAGCAAAGGGAATTCACTTGAGACCAGGATCAAAAGCAGTATTGGACACTCAAGAGTCATACTGAGAGGCTGTTTCACATACACAGGCCACTTTATTAGGTACACCTTTCTAATACCAGCCTAGACCCTCTTTTGCATTTAGAGCTGCCTTAATTTTTCCTGCCATAGATTCATCAGGGTGTCGGAAACATTCATTGAGATTTTGGTCTACACTAATGTAATAGCATCACACAGTCACGGCAAATTTGTCAGCTTCACATCTTTGATGCGACTCTCCCATTCCACCACATCCCAAAGGTGCTCTTGTGGATTGACATCTGGTAATTGTTGTGCGACCATCGGAGTACAGTGAACTCATTGTCATGCTCAAGAACCAGTCTGATGATTTGCAGTCACAGTGCGGAGATTCAGTAATTAGCAGTGCTGCAAGAGAGCAAGAGTCCTGGGTTCAAACCCAGGTAGGACACTTTTGTGTGGAGTTTGCAGGTTCTCATTGTGCTTGTACAGTTTTTTCTTTCCCTCCCAGGAGCTCCAGTTTCTCTGGCCACTAAGAAACATGTTAGAGCCTAGAGTAATGCTGCCTATGTCAGCATGAGACATGCTTGCAAGCGAGATTTTTTTTTTTTTTTTTTATCTCAAATGTTCACTTTCTGGTTAAATAAATAAATAAAGGGATGGATATGATCAGCAACAATAATCAGGTAGGCTGTGGCGTTTAAATTGTGCTCAGTTGGTATGAAGGAGTCCAAAGTGTGTCAAGAAAAAAAATCCTCACACCATTTACACTGCCACCTTAAACCCGTGATTCAAGGCTGGATGGATCCAGCCTTTCATGTTGTTCACACCCAGTTCTGATCTTATGGTCTGACTTTTGCAGCAGAACTTTTTCCAGTCTTTTCCAAATTTTGCGAGCTCATATAAAATGCAGCCTCAGTTTCCTGTTCTTAGCTGACAGGAGTGGCACCTGGCATGGGCTTCTGCCGCTGTAGCCCATCTGCTTTGTTATGCATCCAGAGATGCTCTTCTGCAAGCGGTTATTGGGGTTCCTGTTGCCTTCCTATCAGCCCGAAGCAGTCTGGCCATGCTGCTCTGACCTGTCATCAACAAGGTACTTTCCCCACAGAGAACTGCTGTTCACTGGATATTTATTCTCTGTAAACCCTAAAGAGAGTTGTGTGGAAAATCCCAGTAAATCAGCAGTTTCTGAAATACTCAGACCAGCCTGTCTGGCATCAACAACCATGCAACGTTCAAAGTCACTTAAATCACCTTTCTTCACTAGTCTTTAAAGTCAGTGCATCTTGACAAAATTTAACTGTAAGGTGGTGAGATATAAAGAGTGCTCAGTAGGGTTTAGGGGTATGGCAATAACTAAATTTCCAAGCTAAAAAATGAAGCACAAAGCCAATTAGTTACCATTCCCCCTATTCCCATATGCTACAGAAAATTTTTCTGCACCATTCATTCCTCTAATTAATGTTTTTGCTTAGTAATCACTGTGTGTGGATGCTGATCCATCCACACCATTAATCATGTACAAAAAGATAGATCACTGAAGACCAACAGGGGCTTATTTCTCCAAGGTCCCCCAATCTCATTAACCCAGAAGCTGGTAGTATTTGTGCTTCAACTCATACATAACATAAAGTCATAACATTTAGAATTTTACTTTGAAATGCCGAAGGAATGCAGATTAGTGTTCTCAATATAATTTATTTGTTTAGGTTCACAGCCTCCATATCTGAACACTACACTGCATTAGTCTCTGCTGCACATGTTGCATAACAGAGGTCCTACATGAACAGCCCTGGCATAAAAGTAGAAAGACACTGCCCTCTAATGGTAATACAGCACATATGATATGTAGACTTCCTGCCTGTCCTACATTTAAAGGCTTCAAGATGAGTCTCATACCTTCAGTTGCTACCAGCTGAAACAAATAGAAATTTCACTAAAAGATATTTTAAAATTTCATTTCAAGCTGTTTGAACACAAATGTTCAAACAAATGTTGTATCCACTGTTTGTTACACAATCAAATAATTAGTTAGCAGGTAAAAAATGTTCACTCACATAAAATATGTAATTTTCAGACCCATAAAATATCATTTTTGCATGGTACACAGTTTTGGGACGATACTTTTTTGTAATTTCGAATCTGTACACCACCACAGTGGGTTTTAAGTCAAACAGTCAAAATGCAATTGAAGTGCAGACTTTCAGCTGTAATTCAAGCAGTTTGAAAAAAGGATTGCACTATTTGTTCAGGAAATACAGTAGTTTTTATACCTAGTCCCCAATTTTCTTAGAATCAAAAGTAATGGGACAATTGACTGATTAGCAGTTTCATAACCAGGTGAGATCAGTTTCCTCATTATTTCATGACAAACTAAGCAGATAAAAGTTCTGGAGTTGATTCCATCTTGCATTTGGTAGCTGTTCACTGACATGCTCAATATGAAGTCCAAAAAGATGTCAGTGCAAAACAGGGGAGCCATTATTAGGCTGAAAAACTAAAAATAACCAGAGAAATAGTAAAAAGCTTAGCAGTGACCAAAACAATCTAAAAAGAATGAATTCACTGGGCAGCTCAGCAACACCAAAAGGTCTGGAAGACCACAGAAGGCAACTAAAGTGGATGATCACAGAATTCTTTCCATGGCATCTAGCCAAGTCAAGGACACACTCAAGGAGGTAGGGCTATCATTTTCAAAGACTACAATCAATAGACGCCTTCCTGAAGGTAAATACAGATGGCTTACAATAAGGTGCCAAATGGAAGATCAAAACATCAGAAAGAGCCTGTCCAGTTCTAGAAAAAAATTCTTTAGACAGATGAAAGCAAAATGAAATTTTACCATAATCAGAGGAAAGAAGTGTGGAGATTGCAAGGAACGGCTCATGATCCGAAGCATTCCACATCATCTGTCAGACAAAACAGAGGCAATGTTATGGCATGGGCATGTATGGCTGCTATTGGAACCAGGTCACTCGTACTTTTTGATGATTTGACAGCTTGAGAACTATACTCTGCTCAAATTCAGTCAAATGCTGCAAAACTGACTGGATGGTGCTTTACAGTGTGAACCAATAAAGAGCCAATGCAAACTGCAAAAGCAACCCATGAGTTTCTGTTGGCAAATAAACAGGACTTTCTTCAATGGCTAAGTCAGTCACCTGATCTCAACCCAGCAGAGCAGTTTTTCACTTAGTGAAGACAAAACTGAAGGCAGAGAGACCCACAAACCAGCAGTAACTGAAGGCACCTGCTGTAAAGGTCTGACTGAGCAGCTCAAGGGAGGAAACAGCATTTGGTGATGTCCATGGATTTTAGACTTTTAATACTTCAATGAAAATCCTTTAGAGTCCTAATATTTAAAATGATTGTTTGTCCAATTGCTTTTGAGCCTCTGGAAATGGGGGACTGTGTCTCAAAACGGCTGTAATTCCTAAACAGTTCTTTTGTCAAACCCCTTGAACTAAAGCTGAAAGTCTGCCCTTCAATCACAATGAAGGCTTGATTTGAAATCCCCTGTGGTGGTGCACTGAGGCAACATTACAAAAAAAAAAAAACCCCCAAAAAAATAAAA
>VUQH01000836.1:0-20735 GCA_015106775.1 Etroplus canarensis | reverse complement strand
TGTGGTGGTGCACAGAGGCAAAATAACAAAAAAAAAAAAACCCTCAAAAAACATATCAGTCTCAAAGTTGACCCAACAACTATTTTGTTGAGTGTGGAGAGGCTGGGGTAGCTGTGCAGATGGAACTGCTGCAAACTAAAGAGCTACAATTTGATTCATAAAGTACTGGGTTCACAGTACTTTAAGATTTTCATATGTGAGGACAATGAAAATGCAAAGCAATAATTTATAATTCCATTTTATTTTCAGTATTACGCAACATTAGAAGTATAAATATCTGTTTAATATACAACATGTATGACATCCATAGAACTTTCCTTGGGGAAAATACAAAACTCAAAACACTTTTATTGCACATATTCTAAAAGACAAACCAACGTAAGCGAGTTCATCTAATACTAGTTTTGCACAGAGGAGGAAAGAAAAGGAAACCTGAAAAGACAAGCAGACAAAGAGGAACCTGACATGAAAAGACATCGATTACTGCACAAACAAACGCTCTTCTGAAACAGCCCGGTGGCAACGACTAGGAACATTGTCATCTGTAACACAGAACATAGATTTGGCAAATCAACAATATACAAAATATACATCCATGATGCTTTGTAAACAAACACTGAATGTGCTTTAAAGATTTAAATGTCTGTCGTTCCCAGGAAAGAAAATGTAAGTAGTGGGGAAATGGCAGCAGAAAAAAAAATCCTTTAAAATCTGAAGTGGGGGATTTCTAAACCACTTCAGTGCCAAACTTCCTCCTTTACTCACCCTGTGAACTTAATATTGGCAAAGATTAAGGTGCATTTATTATCTCACAATAACATCAGCAATACTTTTACAATATCTAATGCAGATAAACATTAGATTATTTTAACATTAAAATCTGTCTTCAATCTTGGTTTTCGCTTCTTATAGGGTATGGAACATTTAGATACATGCTGTGTTTTCTGCTCAACATAGTGCATATGCAGTTGGCGAGGGTATTGGTTTTATATAGCCAGCACAACAGAGCAAATACTGCTAATACTAGTGTCCTAGGCTACTTGGTGGTTTGCAATTAGGGTTTGTAATTTAAAGGCATCTACCATATAGAAAAGGGTGTGTAAGTGTACGTGAATATACGAGTCTATATTTAAAGTACCAAATATTAGCACACCAGCATGAAATTCACATTCACAGCTTAAAAGTTTGTGGTCACTTAGAAAAGTCCTTGTGATTAATGGAATCATAAAGCACACAGAGACCCCTTTTTGGGAAGCTGTCCTCCATGTGTTCAAATGGCACACTGTGCAACTAATGCAGAATATCATTTTTAAAAGTCAAACTGATCACTGGAAAAGCTGTTCTCCTATTATGTTAAAAAGCAGAGAACTGTTGGGCTGGTTAAAGAAGCTGTGTGTAGAGCAGTGGTTCTCAAACTTTTTTTTTGGCATGTCCTGCTTTAGAAGCCACACAAAAATGCATGTCTCAGCCCAGGGAGCCTGAAAGAACCTTCTTCTGAAACTCATCACAGTACTGTTGCTCCATTTCATGGGATAACTCAGAAGGTTTGAGCAAAAATGTGTACTACCACCATTACAGAACAGCACAAACTGGCTCTAAAATGTAGGCAAGTGGGAGGCCTTCTTTTCTTGGAAGAGTAACTGTTACAAATTTCAGAAGGTTCTTTTAATGTGGGGCACTTTAAGGCTTTAATAAAACCCACAGAATTTAACTATTCAAATGTATCCATCCTTCCATTTTCTTCTGCTTATCCAATTCAGGGTCATGGTGGGGCTGGAGCCTATCCCAGCTGTCACAGGGTGAAAGGTGGGGTACGATTGGACAGGTCGCCAGCCTATCGCAGTGCGAACACACGGAGAGACAACCATTCGCACCCTATTATTAGAGACAGTGAATTACAAAGTGCTGGATGTTTTCATGTCTCTAATAGTGTACATTCTGTTTATGGTGTTCAGTCTCATTTGATATGCCAGCTGTTCACACAACTTGCTCCACGACACACTGCAACAAATGAAATTAAAGATGATGACTGGTTGATGCCCGAGCTACAACCCAACAGGTCGACCATATCAAAACCTAAATAAATGAAAAGTTTATGGGGCTGGAGCCTATCCCAGCTGTCGTAGGGCTAAAGGGCAGGCTACACCCTGGACAGGTTGCCTGTGCTTTGCAGCACTAACACAGAGACAACTATTCACTCCCTACAGCCAATTTAGAATCACCAATTAGCTTGACAGGCATGTCTTTGGACTGTGGAGAGTACCCAGAGAGAACCCATGCAGGCACAAACAGAAGATACAAACACCACACAGAGAGACCCCAGGACCCCTTTGCTGTGAGGTGACAGTGCTAAAACGCTACACATTGTGCCTGCTTCAATCAGAGTGCTAACTCCGCCTCCAGTTGCAACCACTTGGTAGTGAAACTCAGAAGCTACCAAGTGGGGCTCTGTTGCTGGGCGGTGGGTCACTGGCAGGGTCATCTGGCACATGCGGTTTCATCTATTCAAATTTAAAGCTTCCTAAATCAGTGAAACAGCTTCTCTAACACGACCAACTGGCTTTTTAACAAGCTAACCTTGCATTAGATAACGCAGTGTGTCACCGGAGCTGATTGTTTCTGATATATTTAGTTTTTTTAAAATCAAAGTTATTTATAACTAATAAAACTATTAATCTTTAATTGTGACTGAACACATTTCCATTTTAATTTAATGCCATATCAGATGACGACAACTGTGCTTTTCCTAAAAATAAGAAAACATTTCAAAGTGACCTCAAATTTTTGAGTAGTAGTTTATGTTGTGGACGGGAAGTATGTTAGACAAAGTCCTCATAAAATCTTCGCCCAGGTGAAGCTTTAAGTTGGCTCATTATGAAGCATCCAAAACACTAAGATGACTTGAACAGCACTTGAATGTGAACCATGTTACTCGCATGAATGACCTTAAATACAGCATGGGCACGACCCGAGATGATGCCCACAGCATTTAGAAATCTACCACGCAGAACTGCTGGTTCATCTTATCAAAGACATTTTATATTTTACAATCTTCAAAGCGTAGACAGCCAGTCAACACATCATCAACAAAGACATTCTTGGAAACTGCAGACCACCCTCACAGTTTAGTTAGATAATGCTACATTTTTAGAAATAGCCCCTCGTGCCCTCTCCCCTCTCTCTCTCTCTTCAGGTTCATTTTGGAACATGTGAAAACATGCTGAAAGTCACACAGAAGAGGAAACCTTTGATGAGACACATCGCTGTAGCTTACTTTAGACCACACGAGCAGAACATGATATTCTTAATATTTAGCATACAAACATGACACTGCAAAATCTATACATATAATACAAACAACAATCATGTAAGCCCGTGTATCCCTGTTTTACAATGTCATCATATTTACACCATATTGCATAAAAATCAAAAACATATGTACAAGATGTCAGAGGAATGTGAATTAACACCACATCTTGCTAAGAAAAGCAAGTTTGATTTCCCATATATCTAAGGCCCCTTCACTAATTTATGATTTCTAGAATCCCATCATGATTCTGTAGTTTGTTTCTTTTTTTAAGTTTTAGGTGAAAAGCACAGGACATAGTGCATTTCCTCTGTGTACCACTGCACAAAACCCAACATTAAAACAACTGGATCATACTGAACATTAACAATACAACAACAGCTCAACAAAATTGCATGGTCTACTGCATTAAAAGCCTTCAGGTCCTCCAAGTCTAGAAGTAAGAGTGCAATTCAAAATGGTTTATGGCACAGACTCTACAGTACATCACAAGCTTTAGAAGTGTCCTCCCGGTTGCTCCTGACACACTGATTGCACAAAGCATTCTGCCACAAATAGAAAGAAAACCTCCAAACATTCGCCTGACGTAAAAGTAAAACATTAACTCAAGAAACGATCATCAGATTGCCTACATTCAGACCTAGGAACGCGTGTTCTTATGGGTAATCTTACTAAATGCACACACGCACGCACACACACACACACACCTTCCCTCTCTATCAGCGTGTAACAGCTTGCCCGGTCCTCAAACAAAACGAGAAAAAAGGCATGATGATGATTGCACAAATCATTCTTAACATTTGATTTATCTGGATTCTGTGAGGCAGAAACGTTTTTATTCTCACTTCCCTGTTTTTACTTTTTGTTACTTGAACTACGCGGTGACTCCTTCTGCTGTTTGCACCTGCTGGTGTCTTTGTCTGAACTGTCTTTAGCTGCAGAGAGAGCAGCTCTTGAAGTCTGGTCTTTTTTAGTGCTTTTCTGTGCAGACGTCACTTCTTGAGCCATTTCCTTCTTCTTCCGCTCAGCCTGCTCTTTCCGGACAGATGACGCCAGCTTGTCCGGCGTGGTGGTTCTGGTATCTGGGTCCTTGTGACTGTCCGGTTTGAGTGCTTCAGGCTTAGGAGCATCCTTGGATACCTTAACTGCAGGCTCACAGCTGAAGCTCTTGCCTGTGACTCCACTGCTTGGTGGTTCTTTCTTCGCTGCAGGTTTTGTCAGCACTGGTGGTGGATCGGGCTGAGAGGAAAAGTCTGACCCCGGCAGAGGCTCCTTCCTAAGCTGCTGAGATGCAGTAAGAGGCAGGGTGCAGTCTTTCGATTTTGGGTCACGGTGGTCTTTAATAACTGTGGCGTGGTTTTTGGGTGACGTATCTTTAGGTTTGGCATCAAGATTTTGTTTATTAACCGGGATTGGAGCTACAGTGGCTTTCAGAGCAGATGATGTTTTAGGAGGGAGAGATTTGAGCTTAGAGTCCGAGTCTTTTGCTGCAACAGACGTTCTGGGCTGGGTTTCTCTCTGCTTCACGTCAGTATGAGTGGGTGAGTGTGTTGGCTGCACAGATTCCTCACTCTTTATGTCAGTTCCAGTCGATAACAATGAGGCTTCTTTCCTTTTAGTACTGTGGGTTGCTTGAATGTTTGAAGTAGAGAGGGCGGATTCCTTAGGCAGATCCCACTGTTTTGAACTTGAACTTCCCCTGGCTGCTGGGATGGGAGGAGCTGCACTCTCATGTGTTTTTGCCTCTTTCTCTCTCTTCACAGACGTGGGTAGAGCAGGCTGCGGGTCAGGCCTCGACTTACTTTTGGGACTCAAAACGTTTTCGCTTGTAGCTGCTGAAGCTAAACTTTTCAGCTTTGCTGAAGGGACCACAGTGTTTTCTTTCACACTGACAACAGACGTGCAAAATTCTAAATCAGAGGATCTGTGTTGTGCTTTTTCAGCTGCGTAGCTTTGTGACAGCTGCTCTGAATCTTTCACGTTGCCTGTATTCTTTGTCTTTGGTGATATGGGAACAGATTTCTTTTGCAACAATATGTCAGCATCCTCACTTGCTGCAGCAGCAGACACAGTGTTATGCTTTTTGTTCAGTGTGACATCTGTAATAATATTTAATGAAGTGCCTTTATTTATTGTACAAACATCTTTCTTCTGCTCCACTTTTGTAACTGCAGAGCACGCACTGTTTTCTTTCTTGGACCCTGAGCTGCCCGCATCCCCGACCAGCTTCACAGATGATCTGTTAGATGACTCACTGTCCTTACTGACAGATGTTTCACTGCAGTCTGATTTATTGTTAAATGCAGATCCAAATGTTGATGTTAAGACAGAAACTCGTGGTTCTGTATTTGAGGAGCAGCTGTTTGGCACATTATCTGGAACATGTACCGATGCAGAGTTCTTCTGTACATTCACTTCAGAAGCAGGGGTCACGTCTGAGCTCTGTGCAGCAGCTATTCTCTTCTCACAGCCCTGAAGCTGACCCGTATCCAAAACAGCATTTGTACTCTGCTTCAGCAGCACAGGTAATGGTTTATTAGCAGCTGGATTTTCCACTTGTGTAATTGCAGGAGAAGTTTTTAAGTGTATCAGAGAGACTACTGACTTGGAGCAGTCAGTATTTTGTGTTGTAGTGTGTGGTGTTGCTTCCTGCTGCTCCACCTCATCCTCCTGATCTTCGTTGCTCACTTCCCGTATGGAGGGTGTTTTGCCACACGAGGAAAAATGAGTGCTGTGTCGAGGACCTCTGTGTTCATGGCTGGCCTTCACACCAGTCCTCCCTTCTTGTTTAACACTAAAGGCTGAAGGATCCACTTTGCTGCTTGAGGCCTTTAATGATTCCCCATATCTATCCGGTGTTTTCTCACCACTTGCATTGACTTTCATTTCTGTTGCCACATTATTTGATTGCTCCTTGGAGACAATGGTATTTAGAGAAGAAACAGCCTCGGGGCTTAGGGAACAAGTTAGGGGGCTCTTCAGCTTGTCTGCGGTTTTCAGTTGAGGGATGGTTATCTGCCTTTCAGTCGGGCTCTGGAGTCGTATTGGAGGGCTGAGAGAAACTGCGTCACTTGTGTTCTCTGCCATCTTGGATAAACAGGTTTCAGTTTTAGAAATTCTGGGTCCTGACAGCAGACCGATATCCAGGGTGCCTTCGAGAGGTTTAAGAGAAGAGACATGGCGTCCTTCAAGTTTATATTCAGATGAGGTCTTTCTGAGTGGAGACTCTGCAGAGGAGATAAGCTGAAGTTTTTCCACAGCACTCTCTCCTCTCCCAGAGAAAAGCTTAGGGGCCAGACCTTCAGGGCTCGAGTGGACGCTTCCCAGTCCTGCCTTCATGTGGTCATGAGGCATTGCTGTGTCCAGCTGCAGGCTCTTAGACCTGGTGGAACCAAAGTGGAGGTTTTCATGGAGGTTTGAAGACAACCGACACATGCAGTCTTCTCGTTCTTCGAATGACAACCTCTTCCTGGTGAACTCAATGCTGGGAGCTTTGAAGTCCAATCTGTCTGGCTTCATGCTGTCTTTACCTTGTCTAGAGTGCTGCCACTCTGTGTGAGTAGAGCACAGAGCTGATCGTAGACCTCCTTCACATTCACTGCTGCTACCAGATGGTTCCGTGATGCCTTCACTGACACGTGTGGTCAGTTTTTTATATAAGACATCTTTAAGAGTTGAGCTAGCAGCTTTGGCCTCCAATGTTCCAGACTCTGGGCTGCTCAGGGCTTTGTTTTGGTTTCGGACCAGAAAGCCTTCATCCCTGTCATCAGCACACAGTGGCATTGAGTCAGATTCATGCAGAGCATCTTGCTTCTGTAGAGACTCCCTCCTCTCCGACCAGTCCTGTCGTTTCACAACCACTTTGGACTTCAGCTTCTCCTTATCGAGCTCCTCAATAGATTCCTGCCGGCTCATTTTACGACTGACAGGTCTCTTTAGGCAGCCCTGCTCAACAGGTCGGAGGCGAGTGATTGTCAGAGGCTCACAGGCTGTTTCGTCCACACTCTGCAGGCCAGTGTAATCCCGCTCACCTGTCCTCAGCTCCTCGTCCTGCACTTCCTCTTGGGTCACTTCCAGGCTGTGTTTTCTGGGACACAAGTGTTTCTTTTCCCCTGTGTAGGAAGGGGACAGTTTCTCCTCAGACTGGACACGCTTTAGGAGGGGTGAGCGAGGAGGCTCAGCACTTTTGGGGCGGACAATATGGCGCACAATTGTGGGTGGAGAATGTATCTTGGTTGGGAAGGCCTGGGTTGTTTTGGAAATGGCAACGGAGTGTCCACTAAGAAGAGGTGAGGGTGAACGCTGAGGAGATGTTGGCTGAGGGGTAGGTGAAGGTGTACGCGCCAAAGGAGAGAGGGGAATGCTACCGGCAGACTTGCGACGCCCCTGACGAAGCCTCTGACCTGGCAGTTTGGGCCCGAGGCCGTGGAGGGTGCTGGGACGAATGTGGCCTGACCCAGCGGGAGAGTTTGGAGCACTGGAGCTAGGAGAGCTACTCTGGGAGGAATTGCCACCTGAAATTCATGAGCACAAAAAAGGGATATTAGTAAATAAAGATATTAAATATCATTCAAGCTATTATCAACAATTAGTTCAAATCTCCACCTGACTGAGTGAAATCTGGTGCGGGGCGGAAGGCGGCAGTAGGGGAACGAGGGGAGAGACTGTGCGTAGGGGAGCCGGGAAGACTCTCACCAGATGACAAAGAGTGATTCAGAGAGGAGAAGCTTCGGCTTGTATGCAGAAGAGGAGAAGGCTGCATAGCAAAGCGTCTGAAAAGGGAGCGCCGCCTGCAAAAAAGAAATGTGAGATGATGAACTGTGAACTTCCTTGTTTATAAATGATACCAAAGACTGCAGGTTTCTTGTTTTTTTATATTTATAACTGCGATGGACAATTCCAAGTTGCCAAATTTCATTATATAATTGCAATTTGGCCCTTTAAAGAGCCAAATAGACATCAAATTGCAGACCAGAAGTCAGGGGTGGGGCCGGGAATGGCCCACGGGCCAGGAGTTTGAGACCCCTACGCTGAACTATGGAAACATTGTATTGTCTGGAGAATACAGCAGCCACCATTTTTAAAAACTATTGAGATTGGTCAGACAACCAAAATAGTTGAAAGAAATCACAGATGCTTCATTCTCCAGGCAACAGTGGAGAGGGACCATCTGGCTTGTAATCGGTACACAATATGCACACCTATGAAGGTAACATGAATACACAGGAACACGAATACCCCCACGCTGCCATTTGAGCAGCTATTATTTTAAATTTAACAAGAAGAGGCAACTATTCAAATTTTAAACTACAAGAACTGATGTTCCCAGTGTCTTCTAAATAGTGGGATTAAGATAAAAATGTATCTAAAATATAAATAATGATTTGTACCTTTCTGGCGTCTTCTCCTTCTTAGGCTTTTTGCCACATCTGACCATCTTGCTCCTGTAGCTGTTTCTTCTGGCAGGACCAGTTTTTATAGAAGTATTTTCAAATGGGGTTGTGGAGATGGCCACTTTGCTACCACTCTGAAAGAGAACAGAAAAAACTTGATGAAGAGGATATTTTTTATAAAAATCCATATTTTTATTTCCATATTACTGAAGTTGACAAACCTTTTAAACATCAAAAATGAGATCAGACTATAGGACTGTTTATTTTGATTTGTTTTATGATTGCAAGCCGGGTTATTGTTAATACTGTGTGCCACTGTACATGCTTTAATTTTCTGCTGTTAATTAAAACTGATGATGTTAAATGCTCATTTACTTTGATTTTCATATGTTTGTCAACGAAAACAACTTTGGCTCCAGCAAATGCATCAGAGCTGGCCTTTCTCCACTCACTGAGCCATTCAAGCGATTGAAATGGAAACCACTTAAAAATCATTTCAGTAGCACTTGCTCCTCAAGTTAAGTGGACAATTCAATTTTCTCTAAAAGACACTACATTCAAAAACCATGAATATCATTACAACCCAGGGCAATGTATTTGAAAATGAAACCATTAAAAAGCTGCCGCTTAAAGAAAAAAAAAAAAAACATTCAGCGTTACCTTGAGCAGGAGCTCCACCACTTCGGTGTGGACAAGACCATGAACTGGTTCTCCGTTCACGTGAGTAATGAGGTCTCCAGCTTTGAGTCCTGCTTTATGCGCAGGCCCACCATCTTCAACATTCTGAATAACAGGTACAAAAAGTGTTAATTCATTATGATCCATTTGTCTTTAAAGTACTTTTAAAACTACAATTTCTCATTTAGCTTGTACAAAAGAAAACATACTGTTGTCTTTTAGTTATATGTATTTATTGCAGATTTTTAAAAACAGCTTAAAAGCTTTCAAAATTAACTAAAGCTAGAAACAGAGAACGCAAAGAAATAACTGCGAAAACATTTAGGTATTGTGCTAAAAAGGTGTCAACCGTAGTTTAAATCAGGCCAGGCCATACTTCTGTACAATAAATCTGTACAAGACAATAATAGATGGAAGCAAGCCAGTGTAATATCCATCCTGCCTTGAATTCAAACACAAACTGCAAAAACAGGAGAACATGGGCTCTGGGTGTGAAAAATAAACATATTGTTTTCTGTAGCCACCAGAGGGCGATGCTGTGGTTGCAAAAGGACTTAAGGGTGCGTCAAACTAAAAATAACTGGACAGAAAGTCTCTAATTCCCTGCCTGATGGCAACTGCAGAATATTTTCAGCAATGTTTAATCTGCTGCTTTTCTCTTGGTTATGTTGCTGAAAAAAGGTGGAATAAATGAAAGTTACAAATACATGATGCCTTAAGTTTATTTGTTGTGAAAGACCATCTCATTTCTAAAAAGAGCTGCTCACAGTTTTTCCATTATTGGTACTTTTGGCTTCTCCCTTTTTCCTCCGAGTAGTCGCCACAGCAGACGAGTCCACATTGGTGATTTGGCACAGATTTTACACTGTACTCCCTTCCTGATGCAACCGTTCTGTTTATAGTGAGTGGAAATGGCACTAGGCACACCCTGGCTTGTGACCCTGTAAGCTGGGCTTGTGTCTCTTCCCAGTTGGGAACTTGGGGCCTTTTACATGTGAGGTGAATGTTTAAACCACTATACTATGAAGGACAAATTTTCCACTGCAGGACTAATGTAATTTCTGGATTTGAAGTGAATATAGCTTATACTCTATACTGCTAATACTTGTAATCATCAGTTTTAAAATTCATGCCGAATCTCTACTAGCACAGAGTCCTAAGATCTATGCTATGAGGCTGGATTTGAGCTTATCCAAGTAACTGCAGGGTTAACGCTAGATTTTCTGTACTACCACAGCGGTTCACTTTTACCGGGGTAATTCATGCTGGAGATTTAACCTCCAGAGCAGGTTAAGCTCTAGATTAAACATCAAAAGGTATGAAATCACTATCTACTGACCAATCAGATCTCTGGAAAATAGCATCACTGATCCTGGACGATCCCTTGGACCCCTCTATGTGCATAGTAGGAGGGTCTACAGATTTCTTAAGCGTCCAAAGTCATTGTGCATCAGTAATAAATCCAGATTCTTGGAGAAATTTTATTGATTTTTTTTCCCTATTGGATGCAAACAATTTTACATTTAATTGTCTACTTGGATACAAAAACCAAGAGTCTCTTGTTCATTCATGGTTGTGTCTGCACTAGAATTTGTTAGCCATCACATCAGCCCAAAGAAGCTGAACTCAACAGGTTAACTCTGCAGTTTGTTAAAAAAAAACGCTGTTAAAGTCCTTACCCAGACCATATGATAGACAGTGTAGATGTCACTGTCACAAGCATACACCCGGATCGCCCTTAATGTGAAGCCAAACTTCTTTCCAGAACTGTGGATGATGATGGGCTGCCTTGGGTTGGCTGTACAGAGGGAGGAGTCTCTGCTTGGAGAGGAGTCTCTTGAAGAAGGGTCTGAGGAGAGGGAGTAAGGAGAAAGGGGGCTGGCCAGCGGAGACACTCCAAAGACATCTGGAAAAATAAGAGTTAATCGCCACCTAAGCAGATTGTTTTTTTTTTTCCCCTCTCTCTTTTTCTTGAAATCAGTCAGATTATAACCGGCCCTGAAGGCAGTATTGAGGTGTTGCTGTAAAAGCTAATGAGCCTGGATTCGTTTTGACTCCAGCTGTGGGTGAAACTAATGCGATTTTCTCTCCCAGCAGTGAAGACCTCTTGCTCTGACCATGCCCGATTATATTCCTTGTTAGTGGCCTGTGCTCAGCTTTTTGCTCACAGCCTCTCTGTAAAATGGAACTCTCAGCAGGTGTCATGCTGGGTCAGTTCTGACAGACCCACAGTGAGCTTTCATCTTTTTTTCACATTATTTTTTAAAGTCCATTGCTTCTTTTGTAATTCTTGACACGTTATTGCTCTGACATACTTCAACAAACTAGCTGAAGGTCATATTGTGAGGCAACATTGGCATGTGTATGCATATCAGTGTGCTTTCTTTGACTTACCACCAGGGATCATGAGGGAAAGGGCACCAGTTGATACAGACTTTGGGACTTTTGGCACTGCTCCGGTTTTCTCTGCAGCACTCTCGGGTCGCAGGGAGGTTTGCGGAGGCCCCTGGTCAGCAGAGGTATGATTGGTGCTGTCAGGACTCGCCACGCCCTCTCCCCTGGGTGTCAGCTGGTCCAAATGTTCTGAGAAACTCCCTGAATTTTTTGCAAAAGATGTGCATGGAATGAAGCAAACAGTGAATGCAGCAATGGAAATTCCCATTGCTAGGAAAACTATTCATCTGACATTTTAAGAAACACTTGCTTTCTCACCAACTGTCCGATGTTCACAGCAATACCATTTGTGTCTGACCAGTAAATATGAAGTTAAGGCAGCAGCCAGTTGGCTGATCTTAGCATAAAGACTGGAAACAGGGAGAAAACTAACCTGGCTCTGCCCCAAGTTAACAAAATCTAACTGATTAACATGCACTTACTGGCCACTTTATTGGCTACACCTCTTCAACAGCTCATCAACACAAACGTAAAATCAGCCAATCACATGGCAGCAACTCAATATACTTATGTATGTAGACATGGTCAAGACAACCTCTTGAAGTTCAAACTGAGCATCAGAATGAGAAAGAAAAGGGATTTCAGTGGCTCTGAATGTGGCATGGTTGTTGGTGCCAAACAGGCTGGTCTGAGTATTTTAGAAACTGCTGATCTACTGGGATTTTCCCCCCCACAACCATCTTGAGGGTTTACCGAGAATGGTCTGAAAAAGAGAAAATATCCAGTGAGTGGCAGTTCTCCGGATGAAAATGCCTTGTTGATTCCACAGGTCAAAGGCAAACGACCAGACTTCTTCAAACTGATAGGAAGGCAGGAATAGCTCTGACAACATGTAGCAGATGAGTTACAGCAGCATGACCACACCCGGTGCCACTCCTGTCAACTAAGAACAGGAAACTGAAGCTACAATTTTCACAGGCTCACCACAACCGGACAATAGAAGACTGGAAAAACTTGCCTGGTCTGGCAACCACCAATTTCTGCTGCAACATTTGGATGGTAAAGAAACTGGACTAAATGACAGGAAAATGAGTACTGTTGCTAACCATGCCCATCCCTTTATGCCCACAGCTTCCAGAAGGACAGCGTGCCATGTCACAAAGCACAAGTATTTCACAAACTGGTTCCCTGAACATGACGATCAGTTCACTCAAATGGCCTCCACAGTAACCAGATGTCAGTCCAAAAGAGCACCTTTGGGCTGTGGTGGAAAGGGAAATTCATACCACGGATGTGCAGCTGACATATCTGCAACAACTATGTGATGCTATCACATCAATACGGCTCAAAACCTCTAAGGAATGTTTCCAGCATCTTATGCCAGGATGAAATAAGGTAGTTCTGAAGGCAAAAGTGGGTCCAACCTAGTATAAGCAAAGGTGTTACCAATGAAGTGACCAGCAAGTGTAAGTTTCTGGCACGTCGTCACCTACTTCAATGTGTTTGGAGGCAAAGTCTGAAGCGGTCAAAACTCCAGCAACATTTGTACCGACTGACACATTTTGACCTCTAATCTGCTTCTCTTTCAAATTTGGTGAATGCATTATCAAGAAATGGAACATATAGGAAATTCCATACATGAAAATATTCAAAAGCTAACATCAACAATGTGAAAAATGTTTCTGTAAACTGTGTTTTGGTGTTTCATTTTTCAGGAGGCTCACACCTTATTGATTTTGAAATACAAATCAAGTACATGTAAAATAAAGTTGTATACTATGTAATTATAGACACTGCAGTTCGTACCGGAGAGTGTGGCTCCACTGTGTGTGCTGCCAGGAGTGGTAGCATCAGGCTCATCCTGTGGGAGCTCACCGATGGAGAAAGATGCTTTGCTGGGGTCACCGATGCCTGAGGTCTCATCCGCCTCACTTTCAGCTGAGATGGCAAACTTTGGTAGCAAACTGGGGCGAGGGCCCTGATTCATACTGTCTGTGTCTGTCGAGTGGGACAGAGAGGGCCTGGAAAAAGAAAATCCCAACACATTTTCATTAGATAAGCAGCCTCTTTGTAAGAGCCAAATCTTTGAATATTATTAGGTCTTTATTAGATTTTCTTGCCTAGAAATTCTGCCTATTAAAGTTATAAAGAGCATCAGTGAAAAAGAGCCACCCATGGGGCTTACTGGCAAAATCATTAAGTTCGTACAGTTGTGCAGCTTTGTGGTGCAAGTTAAACCAGTGTTCCACAGGTTTCTTTTGGTGTGTAAACCACTGTCATTACTCAGTTAGGCTCAAAATAAGGGATTCCTCTTCAACTTGGAATGGAGTGCCATAACATTATTACGAGGTGTGAAAAATCAATCAAAATATTCACCTGATTGCAAATTTGTAGCCATTTTTCACTCACATACACTCAACATTGCACAAAGAGCAAACATCAAATTTTGCGGTAAAGTGAGAGCTGGACCTGCAGCTACAAGTATTAACACGTTCCTAGCTCTGAGGTGGGTGAGAATCAAGAGCTGGAGAGCTCATTGTGTTTTCAGCATGAACAATGAGGTAATCACACAGGGTTTATTATGACACCCAGAGCCATCTGGAAAAAAAATTAATCAGAAATGACTTAAACTGTAGTGACACAGAGCACAATGGAAAATGATTTTTTTTTTCTTTTTTTTTGGGGGGGGGCCCTACACCTAAACAATCTTTGCTCACCACCTGAACTCCACACCACAGTTGTCTCCCTGCTACTCTGTCCACTTAAAAAAAATGTAAACTCAAGTTGAAGTATCATCAGTTTGACATACTGGAGTAGATCCAGCACACAACACAAGGATACATTATGGGACTTCCACAGGGAAATCAGGAACTATAACACCAGTGACATAGTAGCTCATCCGGCTCATTACAATCCACAGGTTATTTTAATGTGTGAAGTTCAGGAAGAAAAAGATGATTTTCTTGTCATTGTCTTTGGTTGGCTGTATTGCACAAACTGACAATCACTGAGAAGTAAAGGAGGCTCGCAAACTGTCACATCCAGGACAAAACCATTATTATGCCACAAATAAACCAAATGACGGCACTTATGTATAGATGGCAGAGGAGCACACACCAACAGTTATTTTATAAATATTTCAATCCAGATCAATACTCTTAAAAGGACTGATTCTTGTGAAAATGTGAAAGTGCCCATAAAACAACAAATATGACCTTGAGCACAATTGGGGTAAGGATCTACTAGATGATAAGTATGCGCAACTTTTATTAGATTCTGACCAATACTGTAGTCATTTCTGAATTGTGGACGAATAGAAAAATTGACAGACGGACTCCTAGCCACGGCATTAGCTCTTTGGGCCTTCGGCCAGATGAGCCAAGGATTCCAGAGGTGCAAGAGAAGATGATCTTTAACAGGAGATCAGCTAAATCTAAAATCAGGTAAGGCTTTGATTTTTAGGCTCATACGCTTCATCACACCTCATATATTGGCACTTTCAGTTAAGTAAAGGAATACTTCTTCCATCACTTCCACTGAACTTGTTGTACAGGTTAGCCTGAATCCACCTTACCTCAAACCAAAAAAAGATTACATTTATGTTACAAATACTCATTAAAGATCTAGTGCTTCATTCTGTAGAGTGGACAGGTGCAACAATTTAATGAACTATGGCAATAATTTTGCTTTAAAGATGGAGATGAGCATACGCTTCAGCAAAGTCTGGCGTCCAGCTGAGAGAGTCCACAGTCAGTGGGCTCTCACTCTTCTTTTCCTCAGTCTCTCCCTTCTCCTCCAGATGCCCACGAGACAAATCCAGGCTGCTGTAAACCTGACAGCAACACAGAGACAATGACTCACTTTGTTACATGCAGGCTATAAATGCAAAATGTGCAGAGATATATAAGCAGAGAGCAACAGAGGTGGCTACAAAGATTTAGAAAGTAAATCTATCATATTCTGTACAGATTTTAGGCAACCTTCTGACCTTTAATTTAAAGGTTACGACCATAAAGGACTGCTGTGTCGTTTGTGTTATGCATGCTTCATCATTTGCAAGCACTGAGTTTAGGTGCAGCTGAGAAGCTTCGGTATAGCTCAACACTTCCTCTGAGACACCCTGCTGCTTTTTGAGACATGCAGTAATGCTTTGTTTTGATGTGAGAGGGAGCATACTGCAATGCAGCACAGCAATGACTCCCAGCTTGTATGACTGTATTGTGTATTGTGTCACACATTAGAAGCAAAAAAAAAAAAAAAAAATCTGATTTGCAAGTGGAAAATGTATGCAAAGCCGAAATCTACGTTTAACACAATAGAGATAAATGGAGAGCAGGAGGGAGGCCATGTTTTCTAGACACACATTTCCATATGAAATGGCAACCATTCATGCTTTCTTTCCCATGAGAAAAGGATCAGGACAGATGAGGGCATCAGCTCATTTACATCGCTAACGTCTTTGGCAGTAATGATGATGACACTGGAAAAATTTAAGGAGGGAGATTAAGGACACACCTTGGAGAATCTGTGAGAACAAGAGGAGAACTGCCGAAGCTCCACATTGAAGTCTTCATCATTTGTGTCCTCTTCCTCCGTCTCCAGATGATGGTATCTCTCAGAGCGAGCTGCAAAAGAGGGGAGCATTATACATTACAGTAGTTTTTAATTGCACTATGTTATGATTATTATCACCATAGTGTAAGGAGGTGACCCAAGCAGAAACAGAGTATAATCCCTTTTAAACTCAAGTGAGCTTTTCTTAATTCTGTCTCTGGAGGACTGTCATGATCGGAGATGGAATGCACTTTTTGTCAGATTCAGTGAGCTGGCATTTCTCTGTGACTGTCTCAGGATTGTCCACTTGTTCACTCACACAATCTAAAGTGGACTAATTGGGATCCAGTGCAGACAGCTGTTGAAACATTTTGGACACTAGCCTGCCTGCTTGGCATAATTCTGCCATATAATTATGCACCAGCTATTCATAATTATCTCTGTTGCATAAACAAAGGCAGAACATTTGCACCTCAATGTTGCATTTTTGGATAATTACGTGCAGTTCATCATATACGTCTCCACAACACTGAAATAAAAATTTAGGGGAAAAAAAAAATAAAAAAAAAAATCAGGAAACACAAATTTATTTACAGCATACTTCGGCTCAACTGTATTCAGCTACACAAGCACAGGAACTGCAGCGAAAACTGTGCCCCTGTATACTTAACGGTTTAGTCAAATGCATTAAAGTAACAGGTTTTTTTAACGTAACAAAGCCCCAGATGTTATAGTTGTCACTGCCCACATGCACATATAGTAAATATGTTGCTAATATTTTCACAGTTTAGACTAGAGTCTCAAATACACTTCTGGCAGGTGTTTTAGCAGCTATGGAAGCTTGCTTCAAAGTTGAGATGTGTGAGAAGCATTTTGCTCACCAGCGATAAGTTTCAATGATTTTCAAATCCATATCTGTGCCCATTTAGGTTTTTATTTTGATGTTTGTTATTGTCTGTTTATAGAAGTTTTCCCCTAATTTTCAAGTGGCAAATCATGATGGTCTACATTACAGTGTACATTGTATTTTGTTTTTCTGGGCACCATGCTGAGGGGAAGCCTGTTGCAGCAGCTCTTTTTGTTCTTTAAATATCTTTTTTTTTTTTCATTTTATTTACTATCACCTGTTAGAATCCGACATTTTTTCACACTCATTTCTTTCACTTCATGCTTCGTGAAATGGCTATTTTTTGCTCTGCAAGTATGGCAAAGTCAAGTTTTACAAGTGTACTAGTTGTTCTTCACATTGCACACTTGCACAAATGGACAGTCCTCACCAGCTGACTATGCTGACAGTTCTATTACCCGGAGCAAGGCCTGTAATCCTGGAGGAGCTACAAAGGAAACGACACGGTTTTAGAGCTGGAGATGTTCCAGTGATCATCAAGGGAGAATATTTGGACAATAATATGCACAAGCTCAGCAAGCAGATTAAGACCAGAGGGAACACAGTGGGTGTAGTTTGATGTGCTTCATGGAGCACTGCAGCGAGAAGCTGTTGTGTTCACAGTTGCAGGACCATAGTGTGAACATACTGAGCTTCAGGATTTTTCTGGCAGACAGGGACATCAATCTGAGCAGTAAGAAGAAATTTGGAGGGACTGCACCAATTGTGACTGAAAGGTGGTGTTATCTCAGACATGTCACTGGGAATGAACATCACTGCGACCTGAATATGAAACTGCTAGCAGCATCCACATTATTCACTGAGGGAATTTGTCATTGCTGCACAGTTTTAATCGACTCACTGTTTGGGTTTCTCTGCCATCTGACACAGAGATCATCCGAACAACTGTGTCTGTGGTGAATGACAATGATACCTAATAAATCCTGACCACCCTCTGCACCACTTACTGGGCAAGCAGCTGAAAACGTTCACCAACATCTGTTTCAGTGCTGCTGTCATGAGGACAGACACAGAACATTGTTACGACATTTTAATATACCAGCTGCATTCATTTCAGATTTAAGCTCCTTAGAGCACCATATTTACATTTTGATTGGTTGAGATTTTCAGATTTTTTGCATTTTGTTGTTGAACTCTTTTCTGTTCTAAGTTTAAGCCTTTCTGAGCAATTATCTTTTATGATATTGTTTTTATTTTATTGAGCCAAGTTATTTTTCATATTTAACTCCTTTAACACGGTCATTTCCCCACTTTTGGGATAAGTAAAGCATCGTCTTATCTTACCTAATAGCTTACAAATGGACAAGGGAACATAACTCAGGAATTTGCACAAAAAACCAACAAAGAATACTTTAAATGAGCTACTATGAGTTCCTGTTTCCATTCCAACCGTGAATGAGCAACCATCAGTGAATTATGAAGCCAGAGAGTTGTTTAGAGGCTATGAGGATCATGATAACTTACTGTCAAAGTAGCTTGTGTCATCTTCAGACTCCAGCTGAGGAATGAACTCAGCCTTCTGTCTTAGCAGGCCATTCCAGTCCAGGTCGTGAAAAAACTGATGCTGTTTAACTTCAGCTGCTCCACCTGTGGGTGGAACAAATATGGTAGAGTGTGAAAAACTGCCAGTGAAGAAAACACATGCACAAATCACTGGACACTGAATGGTTCAGTTAACAACAGGAACTGAAGAAATGCTTACACTATGTTTTGCTTTTCCCTAGAGGCTGCAGGACAAACTGATATCATGACCATAAATTATGCACAGCAATTTCCTGCCTGTGACCTTTAGTGAAATAGCAGGAGACTTTGTGAATGGCAGCCTGGCAAGGGGAAATCTAGAAGAACAAGGAGGTCTGGCTGTCCCTGGGCTGAACTGGTTATGTACATTGCTCTGATTAAAAGCCTTTATCCCAGGTCACGGTCATTTTTACAGTCTGCAAACCTACGCTCGCATAGTGCCTGATCGTGCATGAAACTAGATTCACGCACTAGTGGGGAATAATTGCAATTGATCAGGACGAAGAGGTGAGTAGGCCACAGGATAAACTGCTCTGTTGTTGGATGACCTCAATTTCTTCCCCGGTGACTTGGAATAATGAGCCTTGCTGAGGTAGCACATGAGAATTTATGGCAGCCTGTTGTGCACTCCTAGTTCTAACCCACTCCCTGGCTGCTCCACATATTCTTCACTCTTTGTGTTTGTACCTGTGCCCATCCTTTCCAGAGGATTCTGTCTCAGCAGCAAGGTGATGAGCTCCTGAGCATCAGGAGGTGGAGCGTCCTCTCCCTCTGGCCAGTTGATTTCATCTGGAAACACACAATTAGTTTCAAAATGACTCCATACACAAGCAGCATGTAAATCTCTTGCTGTTCTTTGATTTGAAAATTGTTACTCAGAAAATAAACAGGGGTTTAGGTTAAGTTATAATGAGATGTGTGCGTACATGTGAGCCAGAAAAAAAAAGATTGAGCGCTTATGAGGAAATCAACATGACTGCCACAAGGTTTCTTAATGCATTAAACTCCATTAAGTGCAAACTTAATGGTTAGCAGCACACAAAAGAGTTAATCCCTGTTACTTTCGAGTGAACTTTTGGCATCCAGAACTTTGATCAGAGCACTGAATTATAATGATGTCGTGGAGAGCTATGCACAGAGGCTGGTGAGGATGAAACATCAAATTGAACACATCACAGTTTCTGCATTTTTATGCCTGTTTAATGCAAACTAAATGTTTTTCAGGCTCTCTGACCAATACTTTGGTGATCAGCTTATAGTGTCACTGTTGAACTCCATGAACACTACCTGGTGGAGAGGACAGACTGGTGGCTATATGTGATATGCAAAGTAATTTTTCATTATCTTATGTTGGTGATAAGGTACTGAAGTGGGATTTATGGTGACCAAACTGGATGACATCTGGCCAGATAGCCCCTTCCTTCTGAATCTTTCCAACATTAAATTAAACCTGGATAGTACCCAGATTCATCTTGTACGCTGGCTGTAATTCTTGATTGATCTTCTTCTTCTTCTTTCGGCTGTTCCCGTTAGGGGTCGCCACAGCGGATCATCTGCCTCCATCCCATCCTATCCCTTGCATCCTCTTCCCTTACACCAACCCTCTGCATGTCCTCCTTCACTACATCCATGAATCTTCTCTGTGGTCTTCCTCTTTTCCTCCTGCCTGGCAGCTCCATCCTCAACATCCTTTGTCCAATATATCCACTATCCCTCCTCTGAACATGTCCAAACCATCTCAGCCTTGCCTCTCTGACTTTGTCTCCAAACTTCTCAACATGAGCTGTCCCTCTGATGTACTCATTTCTAATCCTGTCCATCCTGGTCACTCCCAGGGAAAATCTCAACATCTTCAGTTCTGCCACCTCCAGCTCTGCTTCCTGTCTTTTTGTCAGTCCCACCATCTCCAAACCATACATCATAGCAGGTTTCACCACTGTCTTGTAAACCTTCCCTTTTACTCTTGCTGCTATCCTTCTGT
>VUQH01000833.1:0-16547 GCA_015106775.1 Etroplus canarensis | reverse complement strand
TTTAAATACCTGTGATCAACCGTCCAAAGCAATGGACAGAGCACAAGAGAGGTGAAGAAGAGAGTGCAGGCAGGGTGGAGTGGGTGGAGACAAGTGTCAGGGGTGCTTTGTGACAGAAGGATAGCAGCAAGATTGAAAGGGAAGGTTTACAAGACAGTAGTGAGACCTGCTGTGATGTATGGTTTGGAGACGGTGGCACTGACAAAAAGACAGGAGGTGGAGCTGGAGGGGGCAGAGCTGAAGATGTTGAGATTTTCCCTGGGAGTGACCAGGATGGACAGGATTAGAAATGAGTCCATCAGAGGGACAGTTCAGGTTGAGAAGTTTGGAGACAAAGTCAGAGAGGCAAGGTTGAGATGGTTTGGACATGTTCAGAGGAGGGATAGTGGACATATTGGACAAAAGATATTGAAGATGGAGCTGCCAGGCAGGAGGAGAAGAGGAAGACCACAGAGAAGTTTGATGGATGTCATGAAGGAGAACATGCAGAGGGTTGGTGTGAGGGAAGGGGATGCAGGGGATAGGGTGAGATGGAGGCAGGTGATCTGCTGTGCTGACCCCTAACGGGAGCAGCCAAAAGAAGTATTGCACATGACTAAAGAGCAAATAAATGTTTGAAAACTGTGGGATAGGAGATATAGTATTGCTGGGGGCTGCTTATACAAACCCCATTTTCAGAAAAGTTGGGAAATTATCCAAAATGCAATTTAAAAATCAGCTACATGTTAATTCACGTGAATCTTTAACTACCACAAGAACAAAGAAAAAAATTTCAACAGTTTTACTGAATAACTTCAGTGTATTTTGTAAATCTACACAAATGTAGAATTTTATGGCTTCATCAATCAACAAAAGTTGGGACAGAGTTAAAAAGAAAAGGACTGAAAAGAGTATTCAAGTACTTCCAGTTTGGAAGACTCCGCCTTAAACAGGCTAACTGGGCGTAGGTGAGGTCTCATGATTAGGTATAAAAGCAACATCCATCAAAGGCTCAGTCTTTGCAAGTCTTTCAAAGCAAAGATGGATCAGGGCTCACCTCGCCAAAATTTATCAATTCACTTCAGTTCAATTTAATTCAATTCAATTTTACATACTGTATATGGTGCCAATTTACAACAAAAGTCCCCATCTACACTGTAAGGTAAAGACCCTACAGTATTAGAAAGGAAACCACAATATTCAGACAATCCAAAAAGTCAGATCCAAAAAAACAACTAATGAACACAAAGAACACAATGCAAGAAAAAGTAGAATTTAACATCTGCAGTACAAAATATTGTCAGAAGATTGAGAGAATTCACAGACATCTCAGTGCATAAAGAGCAAGTTTAGAAACCGGTGAGGAAAGGGTGTACTCTTCCAGCCCGCAGGCATCAATGCCTAAGAAATCATCATGCTGTGGTGACAAATGTAGCCTTCTGGGATTGGGAGTACTTTGGACTTAACACTTAACACAGTCCATCACTGCCAGTACAAATGCAACTTGAAACTGTATTATGCAAGGAGGAAGCCGTATATCAATTGAATGCAGAAACACTGCCAAGTACTATGGGCCTGAGCTCAACTCAGATGGACCAAAAGACTGCACAACTGTGTGCTGTGGTCAGATGAGTTCACATTTCAGGTCATTTAAAAAATGGGCATTGAAGTGAGCCAAAGCTGAAAATTACCATCCAGATTGTTATCATTGAAGGGTGGCAAAGCCAGCCTCAGTGATGGCATCAGTGCCCATGGCACGAGCGAGTTGCATGCATGTGAAGGTATCAGTGACTTCTTCATCTCTCTTGAGCACTGTCTGCTGCTGTGGATGGTTGACCCCAGGTATTTAAACTCACACACTATGTCTTGTTTGTTCACCATTCCACCTGCCTCCCTCTCATTCACACGTGTATTCTGTCTTGCGTCTACTTGCTTTGACCTTCATTCCTCTTCTCTCCAGTGCATACCTCCACCTCTCCAGGCTCTCTTCCACCTGTTCCTTGCTCTCATTACAGGTCATGATATTGTCTGTGAACATCATAGTCCATGGAGACTCCTGTCTGACTTCATCCGTCAACCTGTCCGTCACCACCGCAAACCAGAAGGGATTCAGAGCCGATCCCTGATGTAATCCCACCCCCACATGTCACTCCTACCACGCACTGTCTTGCTGAAGGTACCATTGACTCTGAGGCGTACATTAGGATTTTAGAGAGACATATCCTGCCTTCAAGGCAATGTCTCTTCCTGGGATGTCCATGCTTATTTCAGTAGGACAATGCCAGATCACATTCTGAACAGGCAACAACAGCATGGCTTCATAGACACAGTGTTTGCTCGACTTCACTGCTGCCAGTTCAGATCTTTCTTCACTGAAAACACATGGAGCATCATGAAGAGGAGAGTGAGATCATGCCAACCACAGACTGTTGAGCATCTTAAGAGTCATATAAAGTGAGAATAAACAAGATCTCCAAATGCAAAACTAAAAAAAATTATATTCTCAGTTCCAAAACAATTAAAAAGTGGTATTAAAAGGAAAGGTGATGGACCAAAATGGAAAACATGCCTCTGTCCCAACTTTTGTTGACTGTATTGCAGTCATCCATCCATCCATCTTCTTCCACTTATCTAGTTCAGGATTGCAGGAACCTATATCAGCTGTCATAGGGCAAAAGGCGGGGTATATCCTGTATATTAATTTTCACAGCCAATTTAGAATTACATGTCTTTGGACTGTGGGAGGAACTGGAGTACCTGGAGAGAACTCATGCAGGCACAGATAGAACACGCAAACTCCGCACAAAAAGGTCCCAGGCGGTCAGTGGACTCGAGTCCAGGACCTTCTCATTGAGAGGCAACAGTGCTAACCACCATGCTATCCTTCATGGGTATTTGTTGGTAATTAACTGTATTATACATTTTATTTTCTAAGTAAATTAAAATTCATGAGTCTTCATTGCAGTAACATCCAGTCAGATTCATATGTCACATTATTATTATTTTAGAACCTGAGGAAACATTCTACTGCTGCTTTAAAAGATGCAAGAACCGTTTAAAGCTACCAACAGGTTTTAATCTGGAGAAAACAGCAGGGTGTCTTTTTGTTTTTATTTTTGTTCTACCCTCAACCATCATCGCTCCCCTTTTCTTTATCTCTGCCTGTCTGTCTGCTGAGCACAAGACAGAAGTGGGATCATTATATACTGTGGTGGCCTGTCCATGACCCCACAGTGGAGTGCCGTGCCTTACTGGGTGTGGGTGGGGGTGTGGGGTAGAGGGGGTGGTTAAAGAGCCAACGCAACCTGTGAAATGTCTGGTGGAGTGTTATGTTATATGTGCAAAAATGTGTGTGTTTTTTCATTTTTTCTTTACACCTATGTTGGTGTGTGTGCAAATCACACATATTTAGGTTCAGTGTGTTATTTTTCTACATGATTGCAAAGCCCCGTGGAATATCTTAAAAAAAAAAAAAGCATGTAGGGTGGAGGGCAAGGTTAACATGCATGTAAAGAGGATCAATATGCTTGTGTGGGTGTTTTTGTGCATGTGTGCAAATTAAGCACCAGTGGAATAGTTTTAAGTGGATTTGTTTACACCACAGTGATGAGGGTGGAATTATCGTTGAGTAACACCCGGTAAAGTATGTGCGCTCACTGTGAACTCAAAGTGTATGTGTGAGCCTGTTGTGTTGTGCTGTGTGTGTCTGAGTGTGCATCATTCTGTGGGCTAGCTGCTGCAGTTTTTAGCTCCCAGGGAGATCTGTGATCCTCAAGTTTGGAGTTCATCTTCAGTTCAGAGAGAGGTTCAACTGCCGGTCAGCGGGCCACTGTTAGAGCTCATTCTCTGTCTCCACTTTGATTCTCTAATACCAACACCCCCCACTCCTACCACCACCACCACCACCACCACCACACACTCTCTCTCCTTTTCTGTACATACAGCTCTCTATTTCATTCAAATTCTCCCCCTCTCTGTTTCTCTCATCTGATAATTTGCTTTCTATTTGACCCAGGTTGAGGGGCAATCAGGGGACAAACTAAGTCTACAAAAACAACATGTTGTATCCTATTATGTTACCTTCTCTGCTTAAATCCTAAACACTGTGATAAAATGATTTTGCCCTTCATGAAATGGTGGAAAATAGTCCTGATGTGGCTTGCACAAAACACAACAAAAAACCAATTGCGTGAAAGGTTATTAATGTGCATAAAGAACATGATGGCAAATATGGCTGTGTAAGAAGTAACAAATATGTGCAGGTCTCACGCACAAAGTCCTTCACTGCCAAGTTATTTGGTTAATTAAGTGTATTTGTTCATGCCTTAATATGTTTTTGCTCTGATTTGCCCTTTTCGGTACATAAAGCATAAGCATAAAGCAAAGTGCTTTTCATTGAACGCCAAAGATTTTGATTTGTTGGCTTGAA
Source organism: Etroplus canarensis (assembly GCA_015106775.1). Classification (NCBI taxonomy): domain Eukaryota; kingdom Metazoa; phylum Chordata; class Actinopteri; order Cichliformes; family Cichlidae; genus Etroplus; species Etroplus canarensis. Next base: position 12,139 of record VUQH01000833.1, on the reverse strand, counting down.
TTGACTCAGCATTAATCCTTTTTTTCAGGTCATTTATCCACATCATACAAATGAACCTGAAAGCTTTTGTTTTGGTTTTATGATTGGAATTTTGATGAGGACATACAGTCCTTTTCTGCTCCACTAGCATGTGCCGTGAGCCTGATGACCGTTATGTCTGCAAAATTTAATCAGAAACCCCTTTGTCTCTCATTACAGCAGCTGACCTCAAACAAAGTGCAGCTGAGAGTGTTGAGACTCGATTTGTGGGCAGAGCCATGTAAAGTGGCTGACCTGAGCTGGCTCATAAGATTAAAACCAAATGCAGCAAATCACTTTAAAATCCTGCCAAACATTAAATTCTTCTCAACTGCATGTTCTCTAATACACTGATTCTGTTTTTCACTTTACTGGGTGTGCTTTGTAGCACACATAATGCCTCCGCGACAGATGCATACTGTTTTCTGATTGTCTGTCCGTCCGTTACAAATCTTGTTACCACTACAGGAGCTGACTGCTTTGCTGGATCTTGACCAAACTTTGTGTGATTAATGCTTATGATGGGTTGAACATCTAATAAGATTTATAAGATTGTGGGATAAAAGTTCAAGGTCACACAGAGTTATTAATGACATTCTTGTTACCATCATAGGAGCTAACTGAGCTGCCAGATTCTAGACAAATTTTGTACACTTAGACTGCCTTGCAAAAGTATTCATACCCCTTGAACTTTATCATTCTTTTCTTGTTACTACCACAAATATAAATGTATTTTACTGCGATTTTATGTGATAAACCAACACAAAGTATAGTGCATAATTGCGAAGTACAAGAAAAATAAAATAAAATAAAAATACACTGGGCCAAGATGGCGGCGTGACGGTAGCACGCGGCCACTCCGGAACCAAGGTGATGCTTGTACTACTGTGATTGTCCCTGTTTTGACCCTGTTATGACCCGGTATTCAGGTGTGTGGACACCGGGCCGGTGGTGTTCGTGTTTGAAAGTCGGAGGTTCGAGGACGACCGGACACCATCGTAGCTCCATCCACAGATGGTGCTAACTGACGATCTGGCAGCGTTGTTTTTCATGACCTGCCGAGCAGCGTCCAGGAAATCAAAGATTTTGGGTTCCGAGGGGAGTATCGTCGCCGGGCTGATGCTGTGGCTGGGCGGTTTCTGAGGGCTCCGATCTCAGTTTGCTGTGTGGACTGGGCCTTCAGTCCTCGGACATCGCGGGCATCGCACTGCATCGCGAGAACATTGCGGGCGGGGTGTTGTGCTGGGCTGGAGGCGGGCCCTGGCTGGCCGGCATTACCCTTGTATGGGGCACCAGGTCCCAGGGGAACGCTATTTCATTTCACTATGTATTTATATGTAGTTGAAATGACAATAAAGTAATCTAATCTAAATGATTCATGGCTTTTAAAAATATTTTACAAGTAAAAATCTGAAAAATGTGGCTGCATATGTATTCAGCTCCCTTTACGCTGATAACCCTAAATAAAGTCCAGTTCTGCCTTCAGAAATCATCTGATTAGTAAATAGAGTCTACCTGCGTGTAATTAAATACAAACAGCATCATGAAGCCCAAGGAACACACCAGGCAGGTCAGGGATAAAGTTTTGGAACATTTTAAAATTATCCCAGGCTCTAAACATCTCACAGAGCTCTGTTCAATCCATCATCTGAAAATGGAAAGAGTATGGCACAACTGCAGACCTACCAAGACATAGCCGTCCACCTAACCTGACAGCCCAGGCAAGGAGAGCATTAATCAGAGAAGCAGCCAAGAGGAGCATGGTAACTCCAGGGGACCTGCAGACAGCTCAGTTGGGAGAATCAACAAACAATTAGTCACATCCTCCACAAATTGGGCCTTTATGGAAGAGTGGCAAGAAGAAAGCAGTTTGCCACAAGCCATATGGGGGCACAGCAGGCATGTGGAAGAAGGTGCTCTTGTCAGATGAGACCAAAATTGAACTTTTTAGCCTAAATGCAAAATGCTAGGTGAGGCAGAAACTAACACAGTACGTCACCCTAAACACACTATCCCCACTGTGAAGCAAGGTGGTGGCAGCGTCATGCTGTCTGGATGCTTCTCTTCAGAAGGGACAGGGAAGCTGGTCAGAGATGATGGGAAGATGGACGGAGCCAAATACAGAGCAATCTTGGAAGAAAAGCTGGTAGAGTCTACAGAAGCCTTGAGACATGGACAGAGGTTCACCTTCCAGCAGGACGACTCTAAACATACAGCCTGAGCTACAATGGAATGGTTTAGCTCAAAGCATATTCGTTCATTAGAATGACCCAGTCAAAGTCCAGACCTCAATCTAATTGAGAATCTGTGGCAAGACTTGAAAACTGCTGTTCACAGATGCGCTCCATCCAGTCTGACTGCTGAGCTTGAGCTATTTCACAAAAAAGAATGGGCAAAAATTTCATTTCTAGATGTTTAAAGCAGGTAGAGACATACCCCCAAAGACTTGCAGCTGTAATTGCAGTGAAAGGTGGTTCAGCAAAGCTATCAACTTAGGGGGGCTGAATATGCATGCCACACTTTTTCAGATTTTCATTTGTTAAAAATATTGAAAACCATGTATCATTTTCCTTCCACTTCACAATCATGCACCGCTTTGTGTTGGTCTGTCACATGCAATCCCAGTAAAATACATTTATATTTGTGGTTGTAATGTGAAAGAATGCGGAAAAGTGGAAAGGGTATGAATACTTTCACGTGGCACTGTAATTTCTTTGATCAGTAGAAGAACTGATAACATTTTTGAGGTCCGTGCATCTGTCCATCTAGCTGCTAAAAAATTCACTGCTACAGAAGCTGACTTGTTTTTTGGATCTTTCCAAACTTTGTGTGGTTCATGCCTATGATGGGTAGAACATCTGATAACATTTATGAGACTGTGGGGTCCAAGGTCAAGGACACACAGGGTCAGATTCAAGGCGGTGGCATACCGGCTGAGTTCTAGGTATTTAACTTTCTGTTAATGTTAACACTGTACGAGTAACAAACTGCATCTGCGACATGCACTGAACTAACTGTGCAAGAACAAGCTCTATTATTTCACAGCAGCTGTTTCCCCTCTGAGCAGAAATGTTCGAACATCTCAGACCAAAACATAGAATAAAGATTTTATCAAGGGTATTTTTCCAAAGTATATAAAAAAGGGGACATTCATAGGACAGGATCCAATTCTATTATTTTAATTGGTCCAGTATTTTAGATATTACTTCAGACACATGACCTAGCTCTATTTGAATGCAAAGCCTTTGGGAGGTAATCTATTATTTCCTGACATTTAACCTGTCATCTGGCCTCCTCTTTCAGACAAATTGAACTCCACTGTGTTACTCTTGGGTGAATTTTATCACCACCACTGTGGCTAAAGAACCAAAAGGAACAGTTCACCCCAAAATCAAAATTATGTGTTTACATTTCTCTGGCCTGTAGTGCTGTGTGTCCATTTAGATGGCTTTGGTGTGAGGTGCTGTGTCTTGGAGATATGGAGTGTAGATGGTTTTTTCTTGTCTTTGGTATAATTGCCTTGTGGTTCTCAAACCAACAAAAATATGTGAAAACGCAACAGCAACGTCCCATTCAAGAAATCCTGACTAGGTTACTCAAAAAATAAATGAATAAATAAACCTTATCATGAGCAATTTTGCACGGGAACAAGTTGTCCTTTCCTGAACTACACCCTCCAATATCCTTGTGACACTCACAGGATGTAAACACTGATGCCACCACCTCTCCTGAGCCAACTCCACACTACTGGTTAGTGCATGTACAGTAGACAGTCAAAAGAAAACGACTCCTACACAAGACCTGGTCATAATTTTTGGAAAGAGGCAGTGCTGCTGAGTTTTTAAAAATATTTTCTTTGATGTTTTGAACACCACAAGGCAAATGCAATTTAGTTTCATTATAGTCAAGAAGAGGTAAACATCGGTACAGCTGATAAAGCCATAACTGGAAAACTCATACCAGAAATTAGATGGATACATAGCACTACAGGCCAGAAAAACACCTCCGTTTAATTTTTGGGGGAACCATCTTTTTAATAAGCCTACCTAATACCTATTAAAGGCAACTGCTGTTTCAGCTTCAATAAATCACAGCCAGTATCACAGCAGGCTTTGCCATTACATACAGTGCATATTTGCTTGCTGTGCTCACCCTTCGCCTCACCTCCTCACTCCTCCCTCCTGCCTGTCTGCACTGATGTGGCGCAGCTTGTTAAACCAGCCCACTGGCTTTCGTCCAAGAGGGATAATGCCAGACTGAAAGGGTGAGAGGCAGGGTAAGAGTTTACCACATGATACAGCCAGGACGTGACAATGAACAAAACAAATCAGTCACACATTATTGGCTTAGTTAAGATGAGATGCTGGACTCTCAATACATTGCACTGTTGCATTCGTTAGTGAAAATGTGAGGAAATTATACATGCATGATGGATTGGTATATTTTCAAAGACTAGTTCATTATTAGTTGACATTTTTAAAAAAAAAGTAATTTTCTGCTAAAGTAAATTTTGGTATGATTTAGAGTTTTAATTGAACATTGCGTTAGTTCAGGCAGGTCATGGCAGATCAGCTGATACTTTCTACACATTCAGTTGGCAACTTAAATGGTACCAGTTGGCATTGGTACCACTTAAGTTGCCCTAACCTGCCCAGATTTGCTCCTGGCTCTGCATGCTGCTTTGCAACCCACCTCCACTTCAGCACCTCCTTTCTTGCAATTTCTGACCTATGGTCATGTCTGCTGTTACTGATGCTTGCTTTGCTCTGTGCCAGGGCTACTGCTGCTGCTTCCTCTGCCTCACATTTAAAGAAGAGTTATACCGCAAAGTGAAAATGACTGCAAGGGGAATATCATTACTCTTTTGACTAAAGTGGTCCTGACTTAATTATTATTTTAAAAACAATTTTCTGAAATCCTATCATCTATCATGTAATCTGCTTGGTCAAAACAAAGTTTTTAAAATCAGGGCGGGGTAATTTAATTTTAAAAATACATTATATGTAATTCAGAAACAATATGTTTACATTTTTATGGATGGCATTTTTAAACACCAGACAAACATTAGAATAAAGTGTCCAAAAACAAAGTTTTAAGAAAGAGTGACTCTATGCACAGGCAGCTTTTTGTAGACTTGGACCAAACTATGGGCTCAGCAGTGGCACCTGGCAACGGTGGTGAAGCCATCTTATCAGAGCACAAGCTCTGCTGCCTCTGCTTTTTGGCTCCCACCGTGATATCGTATTGCTGAGTCTCACTTTGCATGAGAAATCGAAGTGCCGCCCCGTTCTTTATGGCCGCTGCCCGCGACCTTTGTCAGCCCAGCGAATTAACCTAGAGGCGTATCAGCTGTGCTGGCCTTTTTCTCCTAGAGCCTGTCCTATTAACTGAGTGAGCTGCACGGTGAGGGTCACACTTAAGTAACCTTATCTTGTAATTGGGTTCAAGGTTAAGTGACCCTAGAGCATGGGGGTCTGGGGGTTAAGGTCACAATGTCAGGCAGAAGGGGGGAGCTTTTAATCACTGATGGGGCTCCAAATCAAGGCCCCAGCTTCTGCTATCTGGGTAGGCCGGACCTGTCACCCCCATCACCTCTAGCCTCACCCTCGCTCACGTATATCTCACACAAAGCTGCCCGTGTACACTTGAACAGGGTGGGGTTTAGGGGGTCGAATAGAGCAGTTGCCAGGCAACTTATATTTAAACCAAGGTCTCACAAGCTTTTAACCTTAGCACAAATCGATATAGACAGCAATTGGGGTAATATTCATCGAGCAGATGGGAAAATTAGGCGCATGTCTGCCTGCAGGAGATAGAAGGAGACATGCTGTTGGTCTAACGGTCATTGCATCACTTAGTATAGTCCTTACTGAACTTATGTGTAGCATTGGAGAGGCTCAGAAAAGTGGGGAGAGGATAACAGACACCTCTTTGGTGAAGCAACATTTCACTGAGCTGAAACATTTCCTTTCTCTCCTGTATTGTCTTCCTTTTCATCAAGCATATTTTACTCACATAGCTTCCCATTTTTTACTTTTCCTTTCTCCTTCTTCCCTGCTGTTATTACTTCATTCATTCCCTTCTTCCCTACTTTGTACTTCCACTTATTGTATCAGTCGACTCTTTCCATTGTAAAGCCTCCAAACAACATTCAGCAGCCATCCTCAAATTTTCTCAACTGCACACTCATCTCTCCTTCTCTCCCCTTACCTCTCACTCCCTGTCTTTTAAAAAGGGTGATGGATGACCAGTGGTGGAGAGGTTCAGGCAGCGTGACCCGCAGACCTATCCATTGCCAAGGGCGAGGAAATAGCCCAGATTAAAGAGCTTGTAAATAATGGCCCATAAACATCTGCCTGTTAGTTCGGCAAATCCATCTCCGTCTCCCATCTGGTCCTCTCTTTCTCTCACACTCTCCGGCTTTTGATTTCCTCATTGCGAATGGTCCACAGGGCAAATGCATCATCAGACCAAAGTCAGTCATATTCTTGTACAAACAAACACAGGGATTGACCCTGGGGTTAGGTACAGTTCAAATCCCCACCAGTCAATGCACCCATGACTCAGCCCAAAGATAACAACGGAGAGCATTAGCTTTGTTTTCTTTCCTTGGGTTTCCTTACAGTTATCAGGGTGTCTGTGTGCATTGTTTTGTTTGAATGTCACATATGGTAAATGTGCCTGTATTTATGTGCAGCTAATTATTTCTGCATGATTACAGTTGTTTTTAGTCCACCCTCATATGCCAAACCTTCACTGGGGCCCTTGTTAGCAGGGCTTCATTAGAACCCCACCCTGATTAGTAATTAGGCATTGTTAATGTTTGGATCCCAACATCTGCCTCAGGGACTGACCGCTTGCACTCTCAGTTCTCGATGCAGCCTGGCTCGAGCTGTGTGAATAAATCCCCAGCACCAGTATTAACCACCTCAGATGTGGCCTAACTGCAGGTGGCAAATTAGACCAAACAAAGGGCAGATTGCCCACAGACTGAGGCTGTGTTGCAGCCAAAAAGCCCAATAAATGCCTTTTATGTTGCATCCAAGGCTTAAACCGCTTCACTGTTGATTTTGGTGTTGTTGTAATTTGTGTCCAGCAGGGACTATATCAAAACAGATACAAAACAACAATTATTTGAATCCAAATGTCTATCCTTTAAACTGGGCAGGTGATCAGCTCCTTGTGGTTCTGTATGGGGTTTTAGTCTAAGCTTGCAGTGACTGCAAAGGCTGCTGATGCTTTAACAAGTCAGTCAACTGCATTCACATTACATAGACCATTTGATTCCATCTACAGCCATGCTAATGGATCTGCAGGCTCGTACTCAGGCACAGAACTGACCCGAATGCTAAGCTAAGTATGACAGGATGTCATTGCGGTGAAAATGATGACTGATGCTAATCTTCAGCAGGTGTTACATTCACCATCTTGGATCATGGTTTTGTTTTCTGACATCTGCTGTCTAACAACTGGGGCTGATTGGAGTGGGTGACATTAATTTTGCAGGTATTTGCAGATCATAAACCACAATGTTAGATAGTGTTGGGGAATGTGAATGTCAAAGTATTAGAATTTATCGTACTGAAGAACAGTACGATAAATTCTAATACTCTGAGGAAAAAATACTGCAAGCTACTGAACAATTTTTATAATATAATAGATATTTTGTCAAAATTAACAAATTAATCCAGATTAACTAACTTGCATGATTAATTTGATTAAAAATTTTGAAGCAACTAAGCCCACAATGACTCAAAATCCTCCCTGAGAATAATAAAGTATTCTGATCCTGATTCTGATTCCTCTGCAAGTACTTTGGTGACCGTGACACCCGGCCTGTGCCAACCCACCCTCACTGAACGGCGGTCCCTCTGGAAGTCTACCTCTGACACATTGTATGTTATATATTTGTTTTTAGTTTGCCTTTAAGACACCATTTCTGTTGTTTAGTTTAAATAAAACACTTTAGGTGTATATATTATCTTTTTTCAAGAGTATTTTTGCCCCCACAAAATAAAACACCATTAATAATGAATGAGTATTACAAATATGTGATATGTGATTACATGTGATTTCACTAGAGAAAAATCAGGGCACCTATGTCTGCACAAATTTTGCAAAGAGGTAGACCAATCAACACTTGTAGCTGCTAGTATGTCTAAAATTAAACACAAAGCTATAAATTACTGGAAGGTGTTTTAGATAAAATTTGCATGAAGCGGAGCACATAAAATGTGTAACACTTTGCACTGATGTTGTGTTCCTGTGCATGCTCACACATGCAGTTATTGTGCTTACATTGGCAAAGCAGCCCATCGGTGTTGGAAGGGAGTGGTGTAGAAATAATTGTTATCTGCAACGCATGCAAAAATTTTAAATGAATGAAATGCAAGCTTGGAGAATCACCAAATAATGTATTGATCTCACTGAACTTCTTAATTGTAAAAGAAGCAATTTTTTTTTCAATGGCTCAGCAGACAGTGACCATCAATGTTCAACTTGGTGTTGAACATGTAGGCAGACACTTGCTATCCAGTCTTTGGAAATACGGTTATCTGACCAGGACCAACCAACAAATCTAGAATTAGGTTTCATATTCTTTCTTTATTATGCCTTCACTGTTGAGACTTTATGGTTTTGATTTGTCTCTCCATCCATTACAGATCTTGTTTCCCCTACAGGCACTGACTTGTTTGCTAGATTGTTATCAAACTTTGTGTGGTTAGTACCTACAGTATGATGGGTAGAAGATCTGATAACATTTATGAGATGGTAGGGTCAAAAGTCACAGAGAGTATTTCATGAAATTCTGGTTACTGGGTGTAATTCTTGGTGGTCAAACCTTATCCCAAAATGTCAACATTAACCATGAAATCAGCAAGATTACTAAAGCCAGTGTAGCCTTTGGAATTCTATATTCAGTTGTGAAGCTTAAGGTGTATAAACTAATGGTTCCCTTGACTCTACTACATGCATGTGAAACCCGGACAGTGTAATGGTGCCATGCTAGGAAACTAAGCCTCTTTCACACAGCAGGAACCTCAGGAAGGTTCTTGCCATCAAGTGGCAGAACAAGATACCAGATACTAAGGTTCTTGCAAAAGCTAACCTGCCCAGCATGTGCAGTACACCATCTTGATGGGCTTTGGGCCAGATGATTGTCTACCAAACAGAAAAGGTTTGTGGTGAACTACAGAGAGGATGGCACTCTTGTGGTGGACAGAAGAAATGTTTAAAGGATGCTTTGAAGTAATGCTTGAAGGCTTTCAAGACAAACACAGTGACATGGGAGGATACTGCCGTGGACAGAATTAAGTGGTGTGATTGCAAACATGAAGGTACAATCACCTCTGGAGCCAACAGGACTGCCACTGCTATGTGACTCAGGCAGGCCAGGAGAGCTAGAACCTCAAACCCCATGACCACAGACTGAGCTGACTTCCACTGCCCAAGAAGATTGGCCGAATCAGTTGTCTTCACCAACACAACTCTTTGGACGGGTGAAATGGTCTTCATCATTACCAGTGCACAAATATACACCACCACAGGAGCTGATTGAGGTCCTGGATCCATGCCAATGCTTGTATGGTTAATCACCATGATGGGTAGAAGAACTGAAAACATTTTTGAGGTCAAGGCGTTGAAGGTCAAGGTCACGGGAGGTTGTTAATAAAAATCTCTTTACCAACATAGGAGCAGACTGGGTTGCTGGATCCTCATGTTTGCAAGGTTAATCACTGTGGTGGGTAAAAGAAATGTCAAAGGTCAAGGTAAAATGCAACTATGGTTTAAATATAATTTCTGCAGGAGCTGTCTCAATTGTAATATCTTTATCAAATCTGTGCAACTACTCACTATAATAGGTATAATGGCTGGAAGAAATGAAAGACCACTAGAAAAGGTTTAAAAAAAATACCACTGTGGGAGCTGATTTGTTTGCTGGATCTTATCCAAAATTTTGGTGGTTAATACCTGTGATGGACAGAAGATCTGATAACAATTGTAAGATTGTGGGTTGAAAGGTCATGGTCACACAGGGTCAGCCAAATTCTAGGAATTTCATTCATTGTACTTCTGTTCAGGGGTTTCATATATCTTTCAAGTTGCAAACAAAGTTTCACAAACACTCCTCAGTAGTTTCAGAAGAGACAGTCACTTATCATTCTGCTCTCTGACACTCAATGTCACAAATGACAGCACACACTTACCTTAACAAGACTTATAAGTTTGAATGAGAGGCAGATTTTCCAGGCAGGTGAGCTGCAACTAAAGCTTGATGATCTCACATCACTGAGAGGGACACTGTCCTTCACTTCTCAAATGAGCCCTCTAACCTCACACTGTCAAAATGACTGATATGCCATCTTAGCTCTGGGCCTCTCTCAAGGTAAGGTGTCCAATGATGGCACCTTATGTGTCTTGCTTTTATGCGTCTCAAAAACCAAACTGTATTCTGCTCCAGATTATTTTACTTTTTAAAACATCATCCAATTTTTCATTCTGAAACACCCTTTCTGGCGCCCAAATCCCCATCGTCTCACTTCCCTTTAAAATCATGCTTAGCTTCAATTTATGAGCTGCCATTCGTGACCTAGTGAGTGACCCCACACCTTTAACACATTCCAATGGAACTAACACATTTATTTGGTGGATAAATCATTGCTTACCCATTGCTGACAGTGTGCAAGGTCACAGTTGTGGAAGGGGATAAAAATGAAATCATAGAGACAGTGGGTCAAACTGAGTGCCAACATCAATGCCCTGTGAGTTTTGATAGAGATTTGAGCCTTTCATTCTTTTTGTGTGCATTTAACTAAACAAGGATAACACTGAGCAGGTCATGTTCAGTGTTCTTCTATTAGAATTGAAATTAATATAATAAACGACTACAGCATCTATCTTCATTTGACTGCATGCAGGAAAATGTCTCAACTCAACACATCAACAAATGACTTTGGCCAAGTTTGAACAGTCTTCTCAGTGTTAGATTTGCACAGAAATCATAAGTTGTGCTCTTGTAGCAATACTGACTCTTGGGCCCTTTTCATACAAGACTTACATACACTCACAGCCACTTTATTAGGTATACCTGTTCAACAGCATGCAAATGCAAATATGGTAAATGGACTGGTGCTTATACAGCGCTTTTCTACTCTAGCTGAGCACTCAAAGCGTGTTTTACTACAAGCCCCATTCACACACACATTCACAGTGCTTTTTTCTATGCTTTTAAGCATGTTGTTTAACTATCATGCACACATTCACACTCTGATGGATGGATGCATCAAGAGCAATCTGGGGTTCAGTGTCTTGCCCGAGGACACTTTGGCATGTAGACTGGAGCAGCTAGGAACCGCCAATCTTCCTGTTGGAAGACGACCTTGTCTACCTCCTAGGCCACAGTGGCCCATGTGACTAGCAGATAACATGACAGCAACTGGATGAAAATTCTTTGTTGATGCTCTAGCAGCCAGTGGAGAATGACCAGACTTCTTTGAGCTGACAGGAAGGCAACAGTAAGTCAAATAGTCACTTGTTGCAACTGAGGTGTGCAGAAGAACACACTACATGTTGAACCTTGAAGCAGGTGGGCTACAGCAAGGGGAGACCACACCAGGTCCCACTCCTGTGAGCTAAGAACAGGAAACTGAGGCTAAGATTCACACAGACTCACCAAAATTGGACAACAGAAGATTGGGAAAAGTGCGGCCTGCCTAATGAGTCTTGATTTCTGCTCTGAAATTCTGATAGTAGCATCAGAATTTGGTGTGAACAACATGAAAACATGGATCTATCTGGCCATGCATCAATGGTTAGGGCTGCTGCTGCTGCTATGTAATGGTGTGGAGGTATTTTCTTGGCTTACTTTGGGCTTTTTTGTAAAATCTGAACTTAACACCCTTTATGACTCCCTTTATGACCACAGTGCACCCATCTCCTGATGGCTGCTTCCAGCAGGATAACCTGCCATGCCACAAAGGTCAAATCATCTCAAACTGGTTTCCTGAACATGATAATGAGTTCATTCATTCATTCATCCCCTTTAGCAAACAACTGGACGAGGATGACCTCGGAGCCAGTAGGTTGCTGTAGGTGCCGGTGGAAGACGGGCTCTACCGGT
>VUQH01000828.1:8589-26748 GCA_015106775.1 Etroplus canarensis | reverse complement strand
ATATATCTACCTTCCTTCTCTCCCTCTTATCAGCCAGCTCTCTCCCTTTGCCAGTCATATTCCCTACATTTAAAGTCCCTACTCTCACCTCCACCCTCCAACATTTCCTTCTCTCTCTCTGCCTCCTAACACGCTTTCCCCCTCTCCCCCTCCTTGGTCTTCGGCCAACAGTAGCATAGTTTCCACCGGCACCCTGTTGGCTAACGGCACCGGAGGCGGTTGTTGTTAACCCGGGTCGCAACCGATCCGGTATGGAAGTCGTGTAATGAATCCGCATATTTGATTTGGCAAAGTTTTTACGCCGGATGCCCTTCCTGACGCAACCCTCACCATTTACCCGGGCTTGGGACCGGCACTAGGACTACACTGGCTTGTGGGCCCCTGTGGCTGGTTTGGACCTGTAAAACTATTGTATTACCTAAAAAAATTCTATATGTCTCCCCTTTTTTGGGCAAAATAGTACAAAGACATTCTCAAAGTGTGTACCTTTAATGAACAAAACAGATGATCAAGAGCTTCACGCGTGAAAATAAAGAGCAACAATATGTCGTTTTTTCTAAATTCAAATCAGGCCACTGTCATTACAAAAACTACTGCTGTTGTAAATAAAAGAATCACGGTGGCATGGCTGTCTTAATTCGGTGTGTTATGACTTTGTTTATGGCTGTAAAACTGATGAGAGTTCAAATGATCCATTAAGAACTTACAACACAATTATGGTGGAAAAAAGTACAAAAATATGCCATTTTTCTCTGCACAATCTGCTAACCAACCAGTGGGTCGGACTGGTTGGGTCTTATACATGACACTCCTACTTTATAGAATGTACCAGAGTGATGACATCCCCTCAGGGCAATTTCTATAGTAAGATTAAGGTTTTAGAATATCATGGAGAAAAACCTTCAAAACCTGGTAGAGAAAAACATATCTTAATGGTACAAGTCAAAAAGCAATGGGCTCTAACAGGCTTTTGCATTGGACTATTAATCTGATGCCAGAAGAGAGGAAACATTAAAGCCAAAACAAAGAAAACATGTATTTAATGTACACAATAACTGATGAGTGAATGTATAATAAAGCAATATAGTACCAGTATTTTATCCATTATTTACCACAACAGTCTTTGCTTAGTTATTGAAAATGTTCAGAGGGTGAGGGAGTGAGTGTAACTACCTGCGTGACCCTCTTCAGGTCTTCTTGGCTGAGACAATCATTATGAATCTAGGTTAGTCCCACTGAGATCAAGGATCCTCTTTACAAGGTAGACCTTTTAGCACAGCGCCATGAGTGTGAGGTGTGAGCAATTGATTTTAAAAGTTTCATTGCACTCCAGAGGCAAAAGTAAAAGCTAAGAGAACTCACATTTCAGTGTCGCAGCAGAGACTTAAAACATTCAGAAAAGCTTTGGTTGCATAGTTTCGAGGTTAAATCCTTGTTGAGGACTGAAAAAAAAAAATCTGGAAACGTAAGGAGACTTAATTTATGAGGAAAATCTAAGCTGTGTTCAAATCCCTCAAGTTTTTTGACAAATGAGGAGGTATGGTCTTTTTAACTGTTACTTTTGATAAAATTTGAATGTGTAAAACGTTCCAGATAGGAAATATCTTAATAGTGAAAAAGAAAAACAACACGCAGTGCTGCCTCAATGCTTCAATGGTCAACCTAACTTTGTGTCAAACCAGAAACAATTCTGCTCATTACTGTAATCCATTAGCCTCCAGACAACGCTAATTATATCAACCTGAGTATACAGATCCTAGCCTATAATTCACCTGGAAATGCTGAGTATAATATATCATATCCAATAACAGGAGACTCCAGCAGTCGGCAGTTATCATTCAACTGTACCACCAAACTGGGGGACGGAGTTTAAAATCCAGCGTCACAACTGCAAAGCTTTAAACTCAAGTACTCAAACAAAATCAAATTTTAATGTCCACATTAAACATACAAAAGGCTCAGAGAGAGCACAGGGATACATTCCAATATAACAAGTTTAGCCATTTCAAATCATTCATACCTCTAACAGAAACCACACTGTCATTTTCAGAGTGCACTTTAAATATGTGACATTTAGAAAACTTATATGCTCCTCTTAATTAAGATGCACAGGCCTGGTGTGACTCTAATATTAATTTCAATCTTCACAGAACACATCAGGTGACTTACCAGGTAACGTGGCACTAAACCACGGGTGAATGTCATTTTCTCAAAGCTTCCATTTACTGTAAAGTGTATCTGACTAGTGATTAATAGAAGCAACAAACGGTCACAAAATGTCAATTTGACACATTAAATGTAGCTGTAGTAAAGCACAGGAAGGACTACACTAAATAATGGACTTGTTAATAAATCTGTTAAAAACATTATGTATTTATTATTTGTGCTGTATCTGAACACATGTCCATATTTGGAGTAGTATAGATTAAAAGTCACATATGGTAGCAGTGAGGGAGATTACACTGATGACTCAGTGGTTATGTTTGTGGTTAGCACTCACAGCGAGAAGGCCCTGGGTTTTTCTCTGGGATCTTCTCTTTCTCCCACCATCAAAAAATATGGTAATTTAATGTGGCTTTTCTTCACCCCAGAAAGCTTTCAACAGAGATTTGAAATCTCAAAAGTTTCCCTTCCTGGTTAAACAAAGGTTCAAAAATAAACAAATAAATTCTTAGAACTCAGCCAGTATGCGTAGTCTTAAATCTGACCCGTGTATGACCTCGACCTTTGACCCCACAATTTTTCAAATGTTATCAGATGTTCTACCCATCATAGGTATTAACCACAAGGAAAAGGTCCAGCAAACAAGTCAGCTCCTGTAGTGGTAAATTTTGTAACGGAGGAACAACTCAAAGACATAGGCATAGTAATAATAAAATATAAACATGATAGTAATCTGACATGCTTTATTTCATTTCAAACTCATTTGTCAGTCACATTAAACAACAATAACAGAAGAATGCACTACCAACTACTTGGTGTTTCTCCTTTCGGTTGTTAACCAGCAACTTATGCAGTTGACAGATAAACAAATGAGGTTCAGTGCTGGTCAAGCTAGCATGTCACAAGTCTGCTATAACTGTGCATGGTCATTTGAGAGAAATTTGAGGGGTCTTCTTTAAAGAAACACTCAACCTTTTACAGTATTGCATAGTGTTAGGGCTGGCCATTTCAGATACAAATATTTGGCAAATATTTGTAGGCCACAAAAATGTTAGGCAAAGGAGTATGAGGCATTTGTTTATCTAGTCAAGAACACTCAAAATATTGCAGTGGACAGCAGGTAGTCTGCCACAAACATACATATGAGCATACTTGAAATAATTTTTATATGTGTATTGCATGTCTTGCAATACACATATAAAAGAGCAACTTTAATGAGAAATCATAGGCATGTATTTCAATTGAGACTAATAGTATGCTGAACATAAACATTACTGTTGGAAGCAACTGGAAAATCAATTTCTTTTGAACAATACTTACAGTGATTCAGTGACAAAAGGACATAGTGACTGATTTGATTGATTAATTTCACTTCATGAGTTTTAATATGCATCAGGCAAATGATTTATACAGTGCTACATGCTGAATTTCTGCAGCGTATGTGTGTAATGAGTCATACTCCACAGGGGGTGGCAGTGAACCAGGGTATTATGCAACATTCTCAGCTCAGATCTCAGAGCTGCTACAGCTGCCTGGAAAAACCAGCAGTTTGACTGTACCTCTGCACCTCATCATCTGTCTAATCAAGTGGAGTTCATCAGTGAGTCATACTGGCACTAATAGGGGATGAGGTATGCACTCAACCTACTCTCGGGTGAAGCTTTTAGATAATAATCTTACAGGTCGATTGGGCTCCTTAAAGTGAAACTTCAAGCTGAAGAAGACATTTGAGCAAATTCTGTTTAATTCTTTGGTCAGCTTGTTTTTTTAAACAAGAAATCAAAACAGTCTTTTCAACACGAGTAAGCAAGCGCTCTTTTTACAGAAAGCTAGACTCACCCATGGCAATTCATCATCTTTTTCCAGAGAAAGCTTTATAGATCAGCCAAAATGTGGAACATCATTAAAATCACTAAACCTTGTGCACTGATGATGCAGCTCAGACATGAGCTTTGAATGAACTACTGCAGATACTGAAAAGACAGTTTAGAAATCACAATCAGGCAGTGAAAAATCCACACAGCTCATCAATACTAAAAGATGTAAAGAGTACATCAGTGTTGTTATCTTTAAAGCAATAAAGATGCTAATCAATCTGAAAATTCACTGCAGTATATCCCACTTTATAAAAGCTGTTTTGCATGTTTGTGTTGTAATCTGTTATTAAACCTCCAAAACACTAGTTGGCAGTATGGTTATGATATTGTGTTCAGTGTCTTTGTGTTCTCCAAACAAAACCAACATATCATGTTGAAGTTGCCACTAAAAATGTTGAACAACAGCTATACTAGCTGAAATTCCTGCAATGCAAAAGACTTAGGAAGGCACTGGGTTTCCACATGGATAGGCAACAGTTAGGCAATACACACAGGATGGAAACTTAAGTAATAATGACCAAAGGGCTGATGTGTCAAGTGGACAAAAGAGCCTTTAATAAAGTTTCCAGCAAAATGATGAACCAACAGTTACAATTAAAAAAAAAAAAAACAGAAAACACAACAGCACTTTTTTTTTTCTTTTAGTTCTGCTAGTACCAAAGCCAGCATATAACCCAAGACTGAAATTCTTCCAGATCTGATGGCGGAAGCATACGGGTACAAATGTTCCAGTCTATCCTTACATGCTGAAAAAGAAGAACATCCACAAACACAGGAAAAACTACAAATGGCACAGCAAAAACTACATATGGAAGATGGCTACTAATGCAGCTTGCTTGTTCTGCACCGCTCGTTAATAAGAAAGGCAGTCAAGGGGTGATAACTGGTTTTCAAAAGGCAATATGCAAACAATGCTATTGCTTTGGACCAAGGGAGGAAATGCATCCAGTTTGGCAAGGTTAGAAAAGAGACTAGCATCCAGATCTGTTCGAAGAATTTTATCATTGCAGTTCATATTAACATCATTCACAGAATTCTCTTCATAATCTTTATAATTATCTTATCCTGAAATACATGTTACCATTTAGTTTTAGACAGCAGGCACTGCTGGTGTAACATCATCTACGTTCCATGCTGATGTTATATAAATTCTTAAATAAAGGTGATGTAACATTATACCTTACAGTAACAATATTGATACTTTGGTGTTCCTTTCAAAAAAACCTTGAACTGGTGAAGAAAAGTACAAAAGTGATGCCAACCATAGGATCATTGTGGCATCTATGCAAAATTGTTGGACAACCAGCACATAAATTATAGTACTCTGTTACTTCCAGAAAAGTCATGTTATGATTTTCAAATGTTGTTAATAAAGGAGTTCATGTTTAAAAACATAGGATCATTTTATTCATTTATTTATTTTTAACCGTGATATCAAGTTTGCTATCTGAATCGTGTAATTTTACTGGTACTGGTACCGACTTCAAAATTTCTGGTATTGTAACTTTGCACTTGTAAGTAGATTTTAATGTGTGTATTTTTGGGAAAAGATCTCCATGCAATAATTCATAAAAATAAGAAAAAATATACTAGATATAGCTCAATACAGAAAACTTGAAGGGATGCATACTCCAAGTATGTAAATAGGCAGGACATATTACTATAAATCCCTTCTTTTTTCTGTTTACCTGAAGCTTTCCATTTCTATTTGACCTTACAGAACTTCCTGGAATTCCAGTGTACTTCTATTTCCCAGAAACAGTGCATACCAGCACTATTCAACATCTTTTTAATTGCTGAAAAAGGAAGCTCAGACTTCTGACACCTAAAGTATTATTTCTGTTTTAGCACACAAACCACAACTAGGACTATATTTACAGCATTTATATTACATTTTGTGAATCTGTGTGTGTGTGTGTGTGCGTGCGTAAAGATAAAGTTTGAGATTATTTTTGAGACCACAATAAATTCAGAAAAAACTGTTTTAAAGTAAGATTTCAAAGAATTAGGGTGTGACATTTAAGTCAAACTGATTGACCAGGTCTCTAAAACACCTACTAAAGGGAGACAACTGGTTTAGGGAAGCGCAAAAAGCTTATTCTTCATCTTTACGTCAAACTCTCCTCTTACGTGAATGTGCCTTGTGGAATGGTGAAACAATGCTCTTAATAACTGAAGGTTTTCAATTGAAAAGCCTTTTTTCTTGCCAGTCTGCAGGCAATTCTCTGCATGCAACCCTGCCCTCTGACCTCTGATCCTTCGGGATGGGGGTGGGGGGCAGACAAAAGAAACTGTGCTTTTGTTAAGTGCAGCTTCACGGTGAAAAGCATTTCGAGATTCTCCCTAAGTCCCACTGAGCCTGCAAGTTTATAAAAAGTGATCCTCAGACTAAAAGCATGTCTGACATTCACCTGCCACACTGCCTTACAGCTGCCTGCCTAACAAACAGAGTCCACACTGTTAGTGTGACAAGTGTACATTCAGCAAGATTTAACTCACTCTGACACCAACTGGGTCACACACTAACGCGGTGCTACTGGGAATTTGCTCCTACACGTGCATCCAAACGTACACTATAAACACAGCTTTGACATACAAATAAACACATCACAATCTAAAAACACACACTTTTTCAGGGGTGAGCATTTGTCATCTGTGACAAATGTAACCTGAACGCACTTACAGTAAGCAACCGATCATATACAGGAAGCGACATATTGGGAAGGGGGGGGTTTGCGTGGTGAGTGGTCACTTCCTGTTTACCTTAGTACCTCCTTCTCCTGTCTTCCTCTTCAAACCCAGTCCTCCACTCTCAGCTCTGCTCTGCCGTCACTCCCAAAGTCAGTGACTGATTTACCATGTGTTCACTGTACAAGGCATAAACATTTAGATATATCTGACTTAAATATGACAGGGCTGTGCATTGTGGGGGTAAACTGAGCAAACTCGATGTAGGGCACTGCATAAATAAATGATTTCTATTTCAGGTGCATTTACCTTCAGACTGCAAAAAACAAAACAAACAAAAAAAAACATCAAACTATACAGACAACTTTTAGAACAACAAAATTTAGAAAGAATTAATTATTGATGATTATATATGAGTCATATTTATTGTTGATTTACTCTCACCTCTCAATGATCTGCTGGTAGCAATGTCAGCAATGCTCCTCCTTTACTCAAATTTAAAATCTGTACATATCACACTGTTCAACTGTTTAACTGGACAGTGACAAGCAAGCTGTATTTACGTGGCCATTTTGTGGCAGATATCCAAATTGGGTCAAGGTTAGCTCCAATACCTAACCACTCTATCAGATAGGGTCTTAGCTATACAACGTATAAACAAACATTGCACTTGCTGTTAGCTTCCCAACTCATCCTCTCTGCAGTTTTTGTGGTTTTGGAACTATTATCATCTGACAAATAATATGGCTTGCCAGCTGGGACAGGCTCCAGATGGATGGATGGATGGATGGATGGATGGACTGCAGAAAGGACAGCCTTTCCAAAAAGCTGATATTTCTGTTTTGGTGAATGAAATTCTAGTATGTCATTATTTTGTTGCACTGATTAGCAAGTATGTGTGCTTTTGTGATGGACCAATACAGTTTATGGATGCAGATTGCTACTGTTAGAGAACCGTATTATTTCAGTAACTTCTGGTTTAAAAAAAACCCAGAAGTTATAGCAATGACAAAAATGCTAATGTTGAGGCTTCACACTGCTGTCCAGATGGGTGACACCACATTGACCATGACCATCTTTTATATACAGTCTATGATTAAAGTAGATATAGGCAAAAACCTTTGTTTTCATGTACCCATCCACCCCTCCTGACGCTATCCCTCAACTCCACCTTTGCTTCCGTCAGAGGCCAATCAATGACACAAGGAACCATAACTATGATTCAAGTCCTGTCAAAATCTGATCTGTGATGAGGTGCTAACCATAACCAGAAAAGCAATAAAAACAGAGGGAATAATCTGCTCACAAAAAGCCAATCTGATGTTCTTAAAAACAACACAAGTTAACAGCGAGACTGGCTTTGAAACTCTATACTTGTATGGCATGAACCAAAATCAGTTTGAAAAAGATTATAAATTTCTTAAAAATTCTATTTGCTCATTTAAATCAGTAAGTTCCTACTTTTTACTTAAGTAAAGTGCTTTTATCTTTTATACAATGAACATAAATAAAAATAAATTAACATGTTTTAATTGATGAAATCAATTAACTTTTCATCCATTAATCATAACATGAATGACTGAGTAAAACACTGACAGTGTCACAGAGCTATAGATAAGCGCCTGTAACTTGTTTTCAGGTCTAATTGACTGATTTCTAGTTTATCACCTGCTCACTTTTGAGTCACATCTATGAAACAAAGAAGTTACCTCAGAACAGCTAAGAGCTGCTGCTGGAAACTCCCTGCTGCCAGTCCAATTCTTTTAAATGCATGGGAGGAGAAACGGGACCACTCACTTCAAAACAGTGAGTACCTAACGGTCTGCAGCCTGTTGGTGTATGTTTGTATGCAAGAGAGAGCGAAAGGTAGCATGGTTAAAGGATGAGGCAGGTTATCAATCATATAACCTGAACTGTCACACTCACTCAAATTTCCCACCTCCCACTCACGTGTACATGCGTTTTCACTACTTTAAAACGCAAACCAATGCTCGCTCGTACAGCCACTCTGGCAGGGCGTTTCCCTTCTTCCTTCACCACAGAGGCTGCAGAAGAGAGCTCAAATCTAATTTAATACTACAGCACATGCATTAATCTGCTGCATCAGGAGGCACACACACACACGCACTAATCTTCTCTGCCAGAAGGCCATCCATACCAGCTCTACACCTGGATTAAATGGTTTCATACAGTAATCTATCATAGGTGATTTACTGTGAACAGCTACTGTTTGTACACTGAACACAGTGGGTTTGACCTCCTGTGTGTCAGTTAAATTGGTGATCAAATCAGAGCTGCAGACACAGGCTAACAAGGTCAAAACTAATGAGACAGCTGTGGAAAACAACATTTTCATTCAGTTAATTGTTCAGTCCAGAAAATGTCACAAAAAAGTCAGACGTTCCAAGATGTCCATAGGAGGAAGAAGAAATCAGTTCCATTAAGGAGAATTTCAGCTAAATTTATTGAGGTTACAACAACAGGTCTCTTACATGTAGTATAAAAGAAGGCAATAGTCACTGCTAAATCATTAACTGGTGAGTTGAGTGCTGGCGATGATGAAGTCATGAGATGAGTGTTTTGTCGTTGCCATATTTAAGTTTTGAAACCGGATGTAACAAGCTAGGGGAGGGGCTGACGGTGAAACTAAGAACGCAGATTGGCTAACGACAAGTGATTGACAAGCCATTAGCCAAGAAACACACCCCTTAAATCCTCCTTGATCATAATTTACAAAATGAACTAAATATTTTATTAAATCTGTCCTGGAAGTAGTGATTGAGCCCATAACGTAATCAATAAAGTCTTCACTGAAATAACAGAGCAAGAGAGCCAAGAGCAGTTTTCCTATAGACTTTAACACAACCGGAAGTCTTTTTGCAATTCGAGGCATCGCCCGCTGTTGCCAATTAGAATAAGTGCAGGTTTAAGGTACTTTGGTGTCAGCTTCACTTTTCAGACCTGAAGGCAATCAATATCATATCCTCGGGTAAAAGAACTACTTTCTGTTCACTGGGAGAACCTTCATGTACAAATCATTGGAGTATATGTGCAGTTATTTATATTTATGTGAATGCATTTCACAGATGCACAGCAATATGAGTCACATGTCATTATCAGATGATATTTCCCTCTTGACTGCCATTGGCAAATAAGACATTAAACACTGGATGCAGCTGATGTTTATCTGTTGTGTCACATACATTTTCCACTGGCTAACGAAGATGAAGAATATAGAAGTTGAACAGCCTTTTAATGAAGATTTTTTTGTTACTCTGTCACAAAATAAAGATTAAATATCAACCCAAAATAAACACAAAAAACTATAGTGTCTCCATGGTGTAGTAGTATAGTGGTTTACATGTTTGCCCTGCAAGTAAAAAGTCCCTGGTTTGAGTCCAGGTAGGGACACAAGCCCCTCCCACTATGGGAGGGTTACATCTGAAAGGGCATCCAGTGTAGAACTGTGCCAAATTACAAATGTGGATTCATACACTGTGGCCAACACCTTAGAGAAATAAAAGGGAGCAGCCATAGACTGGCATCTGTCATCAGCCACAGTTCACTCCAAATGTGTTTTGTCTGAAGCATCATAGCAACTGCAACAAGTCAATTAATCATTTGATAATCTGACAATCATCACAGCTTTTCACATTAGAGGGTTTGCAGCATTTTTGTCATTCATGACACTAAAATGAATATCTTTTGGTTTTGAATGTTAGATCTCAGATAAAATACATCACCTTAGATTACAGGAAGCTATAATGGCCATTTTTATAGTTTCCTGACATCTTAAACACTAAATCAAAAACCTCATAGTTAAGAAAACTATAAGTACACTATATGGACAAAAGTATCATTGCTCACAAGCCTTATCACCTAGCACAATGCAAAGTGTCCGGTGAAGTGATGCAAAGCACGCTGCCACTAAACTCTGGAGCACTGGAAATGTGTTCTGAGGAGTGATGGCATTGCCCCACACAGAGCCCTGCCCTAAACCCCACTGAATACCTTTGGGATGAAAAAAAAGTGGAAAATGCAAGCAGGCCCTCTAGTCTAAGATCAGTGTCTGACCTTACAAATGCTTTCCTGATTTCAAAGGCAAAAATTCCTACAGACACTCCAAAATCTTGTAGGAAGATTTCCCAGAAGAGTGGAAGCTGTTACAGCTGCAAAAGAGGGAACATCTCCATATAAATCCATATAAATCCTTAATGATATAGAAAAGCTCCTGTTGGTGTAAAATGTACATGGCCTTTACTTTTGTCGACATTGCATATATTATTAGCCAGTAACGACTATTTTTGTTACCACACACAAGTCGTTATCTAGTAACCCAGACTGTGTTCGGAAATATGTTCTGAAAAAGAAGAAAAGCATAAAGTCCTTAAGTCTGGGGAACTGGAATTGATCACTGTACATTTTACTTTCCCTCAACCTATCATGCTAACTTCTAACACAATGTACTTATTAATAAGACATGGACATATATGGTTCTGGGTGCAAATCTCTACTTATACTGACGAGTCAATCTACTCAATCTATTAATAATGAGGCACAAAAACAAGCATTTTTACTGCTTTCAGGGACTGATTGAATGCCTTTTTCACAGCAAACATTCAGACTTGTCATAACAGAAATAGCACAGGTGTTACAAGTAACTCACAATGGCGTTATGCTATTCAAGTGTCTCTGTAAGCCATGACAGTGTTACAATAATTTTACTGTTAACACCTGTGCTTTTCTTACACTTACATGTCAAAATGTGCTCTGTTTAAAAAAAGAGGGGGGAAAGCTCCTTTTTTAATCTGTAAAAAGTGACACGTGTAGATAAAGGCCCTTGCTTTTCTGAGCATTGCATGGCTTAAGAATTTTCTGATATTTGACTTTACATAACTAGGACTGAAAAGCCTTTTCATTTTTCAATTAAGTGTGCTCTAGATAATGTCCACAAAATAGTGAAAGGTAAAGACTGACAGAAAATTATTACAAAAATTCACACTTGGAAAGCTGAAAGCCTTTTTCTTAAAAAAAAAATTCACTTCAATAGCTCATTTTCTGTATTTGCAGATGATGTGAAATGATAAACCATTACATTTTTGCCATTTAACTAGATACAGACGCAGCAAACTATATGCCACCAAATACAAAAGGTCTGGGAATTCAAGAGAACTCTGTCCAGTTTAGATTTTCGAAACTATTAAACTGTTTAAGTTGGGGATTTTTCCTAAGTTGAAAAGCTCCTACTCAGCTCAGCTAAAAACACAGTGCTGAGTAGGGGGTGGTACACCACTGTGGACCCCTCACAACCACTGCTGCTGTATTAAATTCACAGCACACCTTAAAAATACTATTTAGGACAAGCATTGTACATTAAAGGTGCTCTGCTGGTTTAACATCAGTTACCTACAAGTAAGAGGTTAACAGGCTGGTCAGCACAATGCAGACTGACCAGCTCTCCTGTGGTTTTACAAACAGTCTGGGGAACAATGGACTGAATTTGGGTGAAATATCTCTTTAATAGTCTTCTGAGCCCCTTGGTTTAGATGGAGGACATGTTTGAGGGCAGGACCTGAAGTCAGGCAGAAAATAGCTCAATGAGATGTGTGTGAGTGTGCGTGCGTGTGTGTGTCTGTCGTCTCAAGGCTGCCTCGCCAAGAATAAGCGATTAACAGGAGGTGCTCTGACCCTGTTTTCTCATAGTCTATGAAGCACACCCATGGGAATAAAAGACAGGAGAGGTTGCATAAGCTTTACTCTACAAAGGTGCTCACATATAACATCCACTGTCACTGCTACAAAGAGTGAGTGACTGCCCAGGCTTACTGCATGGTTGTTACTGAGTTAAGTCAAAAATAATGGTGATAAGCAGTGGCTCTAATGAGTCCAGCAGGCAGCTGCTAGTTACCAGTGTCCAAGGCTTTAAACTCTGCTGGATATAGTCAAATGGTCAGACGATCCCTGAAACACCAGGCAGAACAGAGGGGAAGCTAACTGCAGGAGAGCGAAAATCAATTTGATAGCTTGAGTTTCCATGATAGGGGCCACATGAGAGCCAGAGCGACCGGGGAGCAACTGATTGAATTTACCTAAGAAACCCAGCTGTTACTGAGTGAGAGGTAGAGAGAGGATATGTGTGTGTGTGTGTGTGTGTGTGTGTGTGTGTGCGTGTGTGCGTGCGCGCACATACAGCAAGTAAAACTGCTATACTAGCACTTTCCTTTCTTGTCTTTCTATGTGTAATTCCATTTTATGCAGGTCTCCACTTTGGCAGACATGAGATGTGAGGCTAAGACATTAAATCTTGTTGGCTCACTAAATGAGTCCGTGTGTGTGTGTGTGTGTGTGTGTGTGTGTGTGTGTTTCATTATGATCACAAATAGACTGCAGTGCATGAACAGCATGACTGGCAATAAAGTGCTTCCTTACAGAAAACTGATTCTTGTGTTTATATTACTGTATGCAGCCTGTCAGTTAAGCCTTAGCATTCTCACAGGTTAGTGCAGTATGCAGTTAATGGTGGTAAATCTAAACAACTTGCTTGTAAAAAGTCATGCTAACTTTTGATAAAGAATGTCCCATTGCAGTTTGTGGCCTCTGGTCTAGCTTACGGCACACTTTCGGCTTTGAATAATTTTTTTGGGTTATCAGTAATCCTGAATATATCCCAGAAGGAAACAAAAAGTAGGGTAGAGTCAAGTAAAACTGTAATATTCTCATCAGGTTTTGCAGGCAGTAATCCAACATAAGACATGCACATATACACACACTCATACATATATACATATGGTACAGCGTACAAAGCCTAACACTGAATGCAAATGTACTACACTTTCACTATAAATCATGAAGGACAGGTTCAATATTTGCTTTAAAGAACAATAACAGATGGAACAGCATTTATGAACAGTATTGAAGACTTGTGCACTAAATCAAATAACAAATATGTTTTTAAATGTTATATGTTAATAAACAACTTCATTAGGTATACTACTTAAACTGCTTGTTACTGAGAACATCTAATCAGCCAATCACATAGCATCAACTCAACACATTTAGGTATGTAGACATGGTCAAGGTGACCTGCTGAAGATCAAACCGAGCAGAAGAAGGGGAAAGAAAGGTGATTTAGGTGATTCTCAAAGTGGCATGGTTGTTGGTGCCAGACTGACTAGTCTGAGTGTTCCAGAAACTGCTGATCTACAGGGATTTTCAAACACAACCATCCCTAGGGTTTGCACAGAATGATTTGAAAAACAGAAAATATCCAGTGAGCAGCAGTTCTCTGGGTGAAAATGTCTTGTTGATGCCAGAGATCAGAGGATAATGTCCAGCCTGCTTAGTGCTGATAGAAAAGCAAAAGGAGATTAAATAACCACTCATTACAACCAAGATAAGCAGAAGAGCATTTCTGAATGCCCAATACATCAAACCTTGAAGCAGATGGGCTACAGTACCAGAAGACCACACCAGGTGTCCACTAACAACAAAAAACTGAGGCTACACTGCTCACTAACTTTGGACAATAGAAGACCGGAAAACCTATGCCAGGTCTCATGAGTCTCAATGTCTGCTGTGACATTTTGAATGTTAGGATCAGAATTTGGCGTAAGCAACATAAAAGCTTGGATTCATCCTACCATGTATCGACAATTTAAGCTGCTGCTAGTGATGGTGTAATGATGTGGGGGTACTTTCTTGGCACAATTCCGGCCCCTTAGTACCCATCAAGCAAGCCACAACCTACCTGAGTATTGTTGCTAAAGATGTCCATCATTTTATAATCAAAGTGAACCCATCTTCTGGCAGCTACCTCCAGCAGGATAAAGCACCATGTTGTAAAGCTCAAAGCACCTCAAACTGTTTTCTTGAACATAACAATGAGTTCACTCTATATAAATGGCCTCCACAGTCAGCAGATCTCAATCCAATACAGCACTGGCGTCGTGAAATGGGAGATTCACATCATGGATGGACAGCCAACAATTCTGCAGCAACTATGTGCTGTTAACATGTCAATATGGACCAAAATCTTGAGGAATAATCCAGTACCTTGTTGAATCTATGCCACAAAGAATTAAGGCAGTTATGAAGGCAAAGGCAAAGGCAAATCTAACTCAGTATTAGCAAGTGAGTATATATTTCACTTAAACAACTCACATTCAAAAAGAGTGATGCAGAATGGCAGATGGCTTCAATTCTCTGAGGTCATCACGCCGCACATTCACAGAATATGAAATTGTGTGAACTGCACGGAGAATCCGGTCAATTTCTGAAGTAAAAGAACTTGTTGGCTAAACATGCTTCCGGTTTGATTTGATGCTCTGTAAAGGATGAAAGAAAATCCAGTCGGAGACACAACATCAGTGTATTCCTGGGGTGAGGTATGTTAGTGGGCGTGGTAGTTTGAGTTGCCTGCCTTAACTAGCGTGCAAGCTTTGCTCCTTTAGCTCGCAGCA
Source organism: Etroplus canarensis (assembly GCA_015106775.1). Classification (NCBI taxonomy): domain Eukaryota; kingdom Metazoa; phylum Chordata; class Actinopteri; order Cichliformes; family Cichlidae; genus Etroplus; species Etroplus canarensis. The sequence continues at coordinate 11,561 of VUQH01000828.1, read as the reverse complement.
TATTTTTGGATAAAATGTGTATGTTTCTTGGGCTAATAAATTATTTTGGAATAACACGCAAGTGATGGCAATAAAAACTATCAACACTGCCAGACACTAGTGTGAGAGTGAGACAATGCTATGATATTGAATCCTGCTGCTTCTGTTCCTTGGAGAGCTGCAAGACTCTCAAGTCTCCAATATACTCTGTGCAGATGAATACCTCTATAAAATACACAAATATGACCTCCAAACTAAGAGATAAATCCTGCATAATGACTGATTAGAACTCCATTGTCAGAGTATTTCCATGGAACAAAGCAGGTACCCCTCCACAAGTTTACTGAAAGCACAGCTTCAGAGCTCAGGCTAATTATTCTTCAGAGCTGATGAGATTTGGCACCCAGAGCAGGAGAGGGTCAGGGAATACAGAGGCCTCGCTTAGAGCAGAACCACCTCTCACAATGCAGCTGTCCAACATTTTTTTCTACACTGCTTTTACACAGTGTAGAAAGTGCAGAGATAAGCCCTGTTTAGAGAGTGAAATAGCGATGGACATAAGCGATGTAGAATGCAGGTCCTTCTGTAGTGAAATTTAAATGCAATTTAAAGCAAGCTCAAATCCATTCTCCTTTTTCTTATAGGTTTTTCCACATGGTATGCCAATCCCTGCACCATCAGATCAATCAATACATGTGATTAATTAGTCTGCACTTAATGATTTCTGTTCTGCTTGGTGCACTGTCCAGACCTTCTTTTGAGGTAGTGAGGTTAAATCTTTCCAAGGCACTTCACTGTCAAAAACGATTGTTTACAGCAGGACATGGTGGTGCACAAATGAGTAAATTCAATTCAATTAGGACAAAAGAGATTTCTTCAGTTACCAAAAAATAAAATAGACAAATTAAGGGTATGTACAGAATTTTAGGTACTTCTTGCTAATTAAATTTTGCTTTCAATTACAATTGTTCCATCAACAATTATGAATTCAAGATAAATGGGATGATGTCACAATGATTTTGTTTTGTCTCATATTTAAAATCTGGTGCTTAATTTCCTTTGCAGCAGTGAATTGTTGCCTCTCTTTAAAAGCCCTCCCTCCCAGCTGGCCTGTGCTACATTTAGATCAGTTTAAGCCAAGGTAACGGAAAGGGTGCCTTTATCCATCAATCCATCCATCTTTTCCTTATCCAATTCAGGGTCATAGGGAGCTGGAGCCTATCCCAGCTGTCACTGGGTAAATAGCAGGGTACATCCTGGACAGGTCACTGGTCTATCCAAAATAATCATGATTAGTATTTTTTCATGATTAAGCACCCTTACTTCTTTTTAGGTTATTAGTGCTTGAGCAATTTCTGTTAATTACACACAAGTTATCTGTAATGTAAGTGTGACATTTTAAATTTTCTTCTTTGTTTGTAGCTGTTCTTATGCCATCTAGCCAGGTTTTAATGAATATGTTGTTTGTTCCTTAGTGGATACACTGATTCAAAAATGCTACTGATAATGTGTTAAGCCCCTGCACAAGATAAATATTTGATAAGTATAAGGTAATATCAATTAAGTACTATTACTGCAAATCCAATCTGACCGCTGAAGTACAGATGGTGATCACCACGCTGATGGCTACCAACAGCCTCTGCCATCCCCCAGTGACCATCCTTATTTCAGTGTAAGACAAGAGGCCAGAAAGGAGACGGTGCAGCCAAGCTAGGAGCCACACATCGCCAACTCACTCTAAAGAGGTCAGAAAGGTCAATGCCCGGCCGCTGCCGTCCACTAACTGGAAACGAGCAGCGACAAAGCATGCAGAGACCATCTCATGGAAGGAGGAGAAGGCTGCAGGAGGAGGAGGAGGAGACAGGAGACAAGACAGGTCAGTGCGTTATAGTGGGGGTGGAGAAACTCTGAGCGTATGGCCTTTAGCCACATGACACACAATGGGAAAAGAAGAAAAACAGGACAGCTAGCTTGTGGTTAAAATGCAGCAATGCGTAGAGCTGGAGCTGAATCCATTTATTTGAATATAAATCAATTTATCTTACACAGATGTAATTTACACTGTTGCATTACATGTTTTTTTTTTATTCCAGCCAAAACAGTCGAGTTCGTCTGCCAAACTGAGCTTGAAACACTCCCAAAAAATGTTTTAAAATTGAAATGATAATATTTCTCTGCAAAAGATTAAATTATAATTTCAAACAATAAACAGGGACCACGTGTTTTTTCTCTAGCACTAATGAAAATATTAAACTGGCATATAAGGAATGACAGGGTTGCACCAGTCCAGGGTTTGATAATACAGACTTTGCAAAGTGCTTCTGTGTTACTGCTCCCACCACACTGGACAAAATTTCCCTACCCGGTTACTTCCCACCCACTGATTCAGAGTCCACAAGTGCTTTGAAACAAACCAAATGCAGTAAAAGTAGGATGTAATGACTAATAACCAGTTCATGCTCTGGCACAACTGGTTTCCGAGACATGCTGTCCATAGCCATCAAAAGTGTTTAGATCTGATTAAAACAGCTGCATTCAAAGGCAGAGTGAAAGGCCACCTGTCACAAAGAGTACAGAGACATGATGAAACCTTACTTTTTGGGATAATAGCATGTTTTCAGACAGTCTCTCCAGAAAGACACTGATAGACTTTCTCGGGGCTGTACACATGAAAAGTGCACAAACACTAAAACATTTAAGCTTAAGCTCAGCCTGCTTTCTCTCCTCCGCATAGCTGACAAATGCTGATAATGTGAAGTTAGATAATTGGTTTCAGAAAGCTACAAAAATGGTTGGGAGGCAGCACCACCAATTCATTGTGTGGAGGGAAGAGGGTCACATAGTTATCACGCCATTTAGCAAGCTGCAACTTCACTAAGGGTGTGTGGTATACTGACTTCATCAAGTGTCACTCTGTTCCTAGATAGGTATTTTGCATTGGATTTTGAAACATAAAATTTACCCCCCCCCCCCCCCCCCCCCCTCTCACTCTC